>JBBPLK010000069.1:39155-50376 GCA_038089735.1 Exsudoporus frostii
GGGGCACATGTCACGGTTTAAACTCAGTGGGTTTTTCTTGACAGTCTCCTATTGGATGTGTTATAAGTGGACCATTGTCGTGTTTGCGAGATTGCGCCAGGTCCTTTGTGGAATCCACAACCGCCACCATCAGTTGACAGTGCGGAGACCGGAACGATTGCCGGTGTCTGCAGTAATTGGCGAAAACCCTCTTAGAATTTCATTACAGGGCTATGCCTAGGAAGTTGGGAAGTTTAAGATTTGCCGGTTGGCCGTCGTGGCTTCTGTTGCTCAAGCTCAAGGGCAATGGAAGATGTGCCCTGCGAGTACCTCGGAATGAAACAAATAATATCCGACCACATCGTCATGATCGCTCAACGTCATTCGATAATATATAAGTATGTACGTCAGTGATCGTTGCACTGGCAGACACACATTTCAGATGATATTACTCTCCTCATTCATTCCACCAGCACTTCAGGTATTTGCTCTCATAGGCAACGCGGTCGCAGTTCCTACCTTCAACGGGTCTGCCGGTGCACCTTTGGTCACTTTAGACTATGGCACGTTCCAAGGATTCCAGTCTGCTGGAGACACTGAATCATTTCTCGGTGTCCCCTTCGCACAACCACCGTGGGCTCGCAGTATATCGATCCCTTTACGCTTCTAATCACATTCCAGTGTGGGGAGACTTCGCTTCAGCAATCCGGTACCCCCCAAGTCATTCTCTGGGGTTAGAAACGCGACTTGGTTTGGCAATGCGTGTCCCCAGCAACCCCTCCCCGGTCCTAATGAATGATTCCCAAACAACCCTGGGATAAATGATTTAAGTACATACATCGGAGAGTTAGACCCCGCGAGTCAAGTAGCCAATGCCTCGGAGGACTGTAGGTTCAACTTTGCTTGTCCTATCTGGCGGGTCGTTCACTCACACACGAAACGTGCAGGTCTATATCTTAATGTTGTGAGGCCTGCAGGTGTCTCTGTGGGAGCTAATCTTCCTGTCATCATTGTAAGTTAGTTGTCGGTGATTCTAGAGACAACGAATCTCACCTGATGCAGTGGATATACGGCGGTAATCATCCAAAGCATCCTGATCTCGGACGATTGAAAGCTCACCTAAACAATAGGAGGTTTTGAAAGTGGTGATGCGTCAGCGTACAACGGGAGTCAGGTCGTCTCGCGCTCGCTCAATTTGAAGTCACCTGTCATCTATGTTTCCTTCAACTATCGATTGAATGGTTGGTATTCGCCCGATCAGCTTATTGGCTCAACGTCTGACAACAGCTAAATAGCATTTGGATTCCTTGGTGGCAAGGAAGTGCAGGCTGCGGGTCTTGGGAATTTCGGGCTTATTGATCGTAAGTCAGTCTATGTATTGAATCTTGGGATATTGACGCGGTCACGCAGAACGTTTGGCCCTCCGATGGGTTCAAAAATACATTGGTCTTTTTGGGGGAAATCCAGAGCAGGTTATACTGTGAGTGTTGCAAGTTGAATCCCCTCGACTAGAGCTGAACTACTGTCCTCCTAGATGGGGTCAAAGCGCTGGTTCGGTATCTGTGAAGCTACAGATGGTTGCTTATGATGGGCAACTAGATGGACTGTTCCAGGGAGGTGTCATGGTATATTCATCACATGTTTAACCCAGGTACATTGTACGCTAACGGGTCTGCTCAGGAATCTGGTTCTGCATCTCTGATTCATGACATCACCTCTCAAGGAGCTCGAGACAATTATGACTCCTCTTGGAACATACAAACTGCGCTTCTGCGAACGACACATTGGATTGCCTTCGTCAAGCAACTTACGAATCAATCATAACGTCGGTTCTGCAGACCCCTCCCTTACTTTCCTACTAGTCAATCAACGCCTCGTGGGGGCTGCTTGTTGACGGTGTCTTGAAACAGTCGATTAGGCAGTCACTGAGCCAGGGAAAATATGCACGGGTAAGGTTGGTGTGAGATCAACTGTTCATGATGATCGAACACTTGGCAGGTACCCGCCATTCTCGGGAATGTCGATGATGAGGGAACGTGAGTGATCCGACTGAGAAACCGTCGTAGATATTGATCTCATCTATGCCTTTTCAGACTCTTCTCCCTCTACAGCCTTAGTACGACGTGAGCACGACTCCACGCCCTCTGAGCGTGATTGACTGACGGCATCACATAAGTACAAATGATCAGTTCTTGGAGTACATACAGACGAAGTGAGCTAACTATATATTTCTCCGTGACGTTTCTACTTACAAAACACACGGTCTGCTAGCTTCCTTGTCGGTGCCACTGAGCACGAGATTCACGAACTCGGGCAGGTCTACCCAAATAACCCCATTTTAGTGAGTCGAGTGCTGCTCTCCATGTGCTGTGCTGTGTTGACCACTTGCGTCTTGTTAGGATCTCCATACAATGTCGGAACGAATGACACTTTGACGTAGGCCCTGTTGTACTCCGTCCAATGACATTCTCTCATATTCACCAGCCCGCAATATAAACGCATCTCTTCATTCCAGGGTGATTTTTACTTCCAGCTTCCACGTCGCTACGCTCTGCGTCATCTATCTCAAACACAAGATACTTGGAGCTACCGTGAGTTTAAGTCCATCTACGGATGGATACCAGCTCAATGTCTTCGATAGTCTGGAAGAGGAACAAATATGTTCCGGGCGTAGGTTCCTTCCATGAGAGTGACCTCCAGGAGTTCTATGATATCACAGGAACTTCTGATTAGGTGGGCGCTGACGCACTGGGTATGTGACCTGTTCGATTCGTCTGTGCAACGTGACCAACTCGACTGACCTCCGCATCTCCAGTCAACTTTGCATACACCCTCAATCCGAATGTTCCCCCCAATGGTTACCCTTCTGGTGCCGCCCCGTCCCTGTTGTCCAACCTTTCCTGGCCGCAATACCACCATTTCTCGCCTCAGCTTTTGACATTTGAGGATCCAAATGTGCTCACGTTCACAAACGATATGTATAGGGCAGAAGCAATGGCATTTTTGGACGTAGTGCAGGATCGGATGGGTTTGTAATCCTGGGACGAAATTTTCGAGTTGTAGTTGCACCAGCGCGGACGAGACCGTCAAGTTACGTAGGGTTGAAGCCACTGCTGTACGAAAGAACGCCGCATGACTTGCAGCCTCGATATCTCTAGTTATGTACCCCTGATAATCGACTATAAAAAAGCACGTCGACTCGGATATCCGCTTTGTACCTTTGTGATGTCTGCTGCATTCTATTTCCAAAGAGATTGAAGGGAGGCGTCACCTAGCCTCCATCCTTCCGAGGCAGGCGATCTACCAAGTATACTCCACTGTCAAAACCAAATGGAGAAGCAAGTACCTACCCCTCAGCATTGCAGTTGTCAATGATCGAAGAGTTCAGGTCGCCCGCACGTACGTGCTGTTCCTCGAAGTGTAGTGTGAAGTAGAATAGATTGTGAATGTGCCGTGAGGAGGAGCTCATCGATGTCCATTGTCGATGGTGTCGAGGCCCTGCAACAGGTAGCCGCAGCTCTCAGAGGTTCTTGCTGCGTTCACACCGAGGAGGTTGGAGATGCGAGACATGTGCTGAGTCGGAGCTTGTGGAGTTGCCCGGAGTCCTCTAGGGACGATCGCCCTTCACAACCTCTACCAGCACCCATTCTCTCATGTCATTGGCAACGGAACGTCGACGGTCGGATCCTATGCTAACCCACAGCGTTAATTATATTGGATCCCATGGTGAGTGACGCTTTATCGGTCTGGTGTCGGGTTCGAGGATTGGGGTTAATGACCTTTGACGAGGTTACGGCGGATCCCTCGAAGTTTTTCGTTTTCTCTCTCTTCTATTTGCCGCTCCACTCAGTTACAGATGAGCGTACCCCTTTCATTCGCAAGGCTACGTGCATCACCTTCAGCACGATGACGCAACACATCCGCCGGAACTCACACTTCGATCTCCAATGGGTGGTGTACCTTCTTCGCTCCGATCAGCCCATTAATCTTTTCCTCCTATTATTGATAATATCTAGTAATCCGGAGTGATCTCTCTTTGCACTGACCCGCTCATATGCAAGTGAAATGTCACGGATCCCAGGTTGAGGAACCATCTCCAGGCATGATGAAGAGAGATACGGTCAATTTGACATCAGAAAACTCCAGTTACACGCGAATGAAATACATCCAACCCTGTTCGTCCTCAACCCCGGTAAATATTTGGGGCGACGGCACCACTCGGATCACCCACACCAACTCTGTATCGCCATTCCCAAAGCTCGATCATATTCTTCGACTGAGATCGTTGGCTAACCCTGTCGGCGCATTCTTCAACATCGGCTCTGCATGCTACACCTTACGTTCGCTTCTCAGCTGTACTGGCCCTGGAATGTCACCATAAATCCAACGACGTACGGAAGGTTTCAAGATACTTGACACCTGATGGTCTGTTCGAGATAATAGTCTGAGTCACACATCCTATCCACATCTCCATTCAAGGCAACGAGACCGCTTCGTTGACTCCCGTAATGAAAAGCTGACGCCCTCAGATCCAGCTGTCTGGTAAATCACAATTCACGTACTGAAATCTTGAAAATTTGCTGGCCTTATGTAATCATGCGCCCAAAGCCTGATATCTAACCAACAATATAATGAATGAATGAGACACGGGTCGAGTCCACGGAGCCATGGATTGATCTTGGGCGTAGTGGGAACAGGGCAACTCGCCAGTCGGTGTTCTCGCCCTCGAGGAAGGTGAACAACGTACTGGTTTCTACAAAATCCCTGCGAAGGGCCAGAAAATCGTTGGAGCACAGAACCAAATCGCACGTACAAAGGGGAAACTCCCTCGGGACAATGCCTACATTGTGCAACGTCTGGAGATACATAATAAATATGCGAGTCACCGTTCAACGTACCGCCATTCTGCACTCCTCATCAATACCTCAACGCTAGTGTTCGTCCCTGTGTTTACCCGAATTCTTCCTTTAAACCCGATGCGTGTTATCTCCCAACGGTTCGAGTCGAGTCCCCTCCGATTCGTTCGCGTCCCCCTCCATGATCAGATCCTGTCCCAGCGCAACGTCTGCGAATGAAATTGCAGACAGAGCCACGTGTTGACTAGCAATGGGTTGCGACAACATCCCGAATCCAGTATCGACCCCCTGACCGCGACGAAGGTCACGGTCATACAGCTCTCGCACGCTGATGATGAATCGAGGCATCATGGGGCACATCGTTATGCAAGAAAGCATGAACGGGAAGAGTACCCAAATGTCGTTTCCTGTAACACTGAGTTCGAGTATATAAGAAATATTGAACAGCATGTTCCTAGCAGTCGAGAGGAAACAACCGAGTGGTTAGTTTGTCTGAAAGTGCTTGAGAGCAAAATGGGTGGGAGGAGACCCCCGAGGCGGTGACAAATGGATGAAACCGAGACGTACACCAGGAAATAAATAATACCATCTCTGGCGAGCCGTTTCATGTACCGGTTAGGCTGCCACTGTTTTGTTGCTCTGTACATGTTCACCGACTCCTTGAATGTTTGAGTGATAGCGAGAATCAAAAGTGTGGCACCAAGAATAAATCGGGGGATCTCAGCATGCACGCCAGGCACGACCGGAATCGAGGCATCGCATAAAGAGAAATTCACGACTTGGGAAATTGTGACTGTGGAGAAAGGGTGGAAGGAGATAATGGGCAGCGTGGATGGACATACCTGAGAGATATGTACCAGTATTGTAGAGCCCTGCGAAAACAAAGCTAACGATGACCTGTGGCACATAAATAAACAACAAGAGACAAAGGATCATTCTGGACCGATTCCACATTGCATAGACGCGCAAAATCATGACTACTGTAATTGAGATCACAGTCGGCGGCAATGGAAAGAGACAAGGACAATGACTCACAATCGGCAGTATTGAGAAATATTTGGAGTGCCCAGCCAATTACCCACGTGAGCGCAGTGCCTTTGGGATGTCTATCTTTCATACAAACATTGCAAAGGGGAGTAAACGAATCCACCTACACCTGTAGAACTGTTATCAATATAATTTTCAATCGCAATTTTATTATATCTGTACATCTACTGGAAGACGATGATTAATGACGGCCCTGAAGCAATGTACAAAACACTGACTTCAATGGGTCCAGTGATAAAGGGAGTACCATCTATGAATGCATCCATCGGATCAGCTCGATCAAACCCAAATTGAATTATGAACATACAGAGTGCAAATAGACTTAATCACGAATTGACCATAATGTTAGCTACGTTTGTCATGCATCATAGCAACGTAGACCTACATAGTCCAAGAAAGACCGGCATAGCGGACCTATAGAAACAAATCAGGAATGCGTGCGTTGGAGTGGACCCAGAATACACACCAGAACAAACATTGTCGAGACCCAGGTCCAGGGTCGTCGCTGTGCAATTTGTCAGGGGCCTAGAACTCACTCAATAATTGTCACTTCCTTACCCAAACATAGTGTATCTTTGAATACTCTCAGTCAACAAATAAGATTCTGAGAGCGAGAATGACATACCTCTCTCGCAAAGGTGAGGACTACGGTGATAGGATTACAATTCTAATTTCAGAGTGAACAAAACAGCATGTATAACATCACTTACGATAATCATATATGACAGCGGTGAGAATAACAACTGTGTTGATCTGTAAGATTAATCATTGACCAATTTGATGAGTGACCATACGGGATAAGTAGTCATCTATTTGTATAAACACCACAAAAGATTGTAAGTCGGAGGACTCGGACATGGGAGGTAGTATAAGAGAAACTGCAATGTATGACGGTTTAACGGAATACAAAGATCGAGAGTCGATGGGAGGGAGGTTGCCAGCGGTTCGGTCTTGTGTCCCCTCTTCTGCCTGATGTATTAAATATATAGCTTCAACACTGGTTTGGAACGCGTGATCAGTAGTATGACCCGAGCGGTGCGATCGGAGGGCGTTCCTTGCCGCACAGAAAGCAATCTTGTTACCATACTATATACAGCACACGATGCTTTCGGATGACAGATTGAATCACGTTTTTTAATCCGGGATCATGACCATATGCCGTGAGGTGCCCTTTACCGCCCAATTGAACACAGAACACTCAAAAACGCTCTTTTCACCCTGATATATTAAAGGCCGCCACACGCCGTAGCATATGATCATTATCCGAAGTGATAGATAGGGTTCAATGTACTGCCCGCAAACATGTGCGGTATATGCCGGCGCGGCTTTTGTCTTTGTGCAGCAACGGCGTTGGAGGGTCAACGATGCGTCACTCATTCCGAACCAGTCTTGAAGCAAATATTTACTGTAATACGCTGGGAAGAAGACATAAGTATCTGGTGTTGTTTGGAGCGGCTCAGGGGACTTTACAAGGTGCACCTCACCGAGATCCAATTTGGTCTGGACAGGACCACACTCGAAGCAGTTGCGCGTCTATGCTCGAGAAGAGGTATATTATGATCGTACCACCTCCTAACACGAGATTCTCATTCTCTTGTACACATGGAGCCGTGCTCTTCGCGATCGGTTCAATGGAGCGACTTGATCAATCGAGGAAATACCTCTGCCATAGACGATACTGATTCTGATTCTGAAAATGAGACTCGTCTGATCCTGTGCCCCGCCCCCAATGAACGTCTATACCAAGGTTGGGCGGTACGGCTGACTGTCCGCCTCATACGGCCCTCCAACACATTGTCGCTCCAACAATGGCCATATGAATGTTTAATCGTGTTGCAGCGAAATACGAGGTCATTCTTCCGGGACTCGAACACCAGTGTACTTCCAACGATATGCATGTCGACGTGGTGGACATTCCGTGAGGCTTGTACAGATTCCATTGATAACGTTCATCGTCGTTCTTATGTTCTCTGCTGCCTGCGTCCTGCATGTTGCATTGTCATTTCGGTCATGCCCCAGTGTCTTTCGTAACCAACACCTTGTCGTTTCCTCGTGTGGCGCCCGTTTTGTTAATGTCAGAGCGTCAACGACATATTATCTCGAGTACACGATCGATGAGCGCTTCGAGCGTCGCATTGCGTGTCACCACGAGTGTTCCATACCTCCACCATAAGAGTTCTTAAGTATATGCCTGGCGTACTGTTTGTCGAGAGGTCTTGTGCGGTGAGAGAGAGTAGAATACTATAACCGTTGAGTGACTGTGGCCACTAGGCTCAATCTGGACGGGAAATGATCAATGCTCATACCAGCAGCAAGGTGACGCTAACTTAAAGAACTGCATGACCGATGTATGCATAAATACCCAATGTCTTGCTATATACAATCGCCTAGATCATCCATGGGTTCCATCTCCGGTACCTGACCCACAGCACATCCACGCAGGAAACGCGATCGAAAGGATCACCTTGTCTGACCATCGCTGATATGACCCAACATCAGTCTAATAGGTAAGTGAACGAAGGTGTGCGCACCGTGAGATGGACCGTCCAGGCGGAGGGCTGAGAAGGGTCGTTCGCATGTTGTGCCTAATATGAAGTGAGCTGCCATGATGTAGGCTGCCGTCACCAAAACAAGACGGACCTGGCCTGCTTCCTTGGGACCTGCAGGGCCTTTTCTGCTACGAGATTTTTTTTTCAGCCCACCAGGATAAGCATCCTTGGTAGATGATTTAGGCTGTAACGTCTCATGAGTGCCTACATATAAAGTTATAAACTCGAGGAATAACGAACCTTTCGTGGTCGAATGGGTTTCGCAACTGCTCGCTAAGACGATATGTTTGACACACCACAACCGATCATCTATCAAGGAAGAGCACTCACTGGCACACGTTTATTTGCAGCCATCCTCGAAGGACCCGCATTCGAGTCTTGCGCCCTTGCTGGTGACTGATTATCGGTAGCCTGATGTGACTTTCTGGGAACTCGCTCGGGCTCATGCAATACCGGGTTCTTGTTACTCTTCCTGATCCATGGCAGTGACAGCCTTTTGAACACCGAAATACGGTGAGATGCCTCAACAATGTTGCGAGGTTCTTCTGGACGCATCTCTGGAGTGGAGGTCACCAGCAGAGCATCCGACGGGAGTGGTACAGGAGAGTCTGTATCAAGTGGCGGCACCTCGTCCTCACAAGAATGGACGGGGGACACTGGGGATGGTGGCTCCAGCAGAGTCAACACGGAGGGAAGAGGAGAATGTCGTGATGACCAACCTCGTCGTAGTTGAACTGAGCAGCAGGCGTGTTCGTGACCTAAGCGATTGTGAGGACTCGCTTCGAGGGGGGAGGGAAAGTATGAATACCTCGAGATCACCGCCGTCGTCTTCGTTGCATGTCTCAGACACGAGTAGACCAGATTCCCCAGGTTCTTCCTGGTGTATATGCGCAATAACCAAGTCAGCGCAGCTCGTGCTGGCGACGGGATAAGAAGCTCTTACAGGGTCAGAGCCAGGTAACTTGTTGTCATGGCCGGCCGAGATCGAAAACAGTTCGTCTCGTTGTTGTCCCTCACGAGCAGATGCCTAATGTAGTATGTCAACTGGAAGACAGAATGGGGCTTTCCCGACAATGGACGATTACTTACATGGAAAGGACCGTACGAGTCCGGGAGAATGGTTCCGAGGTTGCGCACAGTGACTCTCCCGTCAACTTGTCCGATCGCAAGTTGGCTACTGTCCGGGGATATTCCAATCGAGTATATTCCTTTACTGTCCTCGATGGCGGGGACAATGGGAGAGAGAGTCGACCCGTCCAAGAATGAGATGGAAGGGCCAGCATAGGTAGCAATAAATTTACCATTTGGTGCGGGCGCAATGGACGTTTGGTCGCAATCGAGAATGGGCGATTTGGCAATCTGGGACCCCGTTGACACAGCAAACGACCTGATTCTCTTGTCTTTCGATGTGGCAAAAATTTGTTGAGCATCACTGGACCACGCTAGTGGAATGTTTGGCCATGTCGGGGGTGAGACAGTTTCGATGTTGATGAGCAGGTCACCATTGCGAGCGTTGAAGATGCGGATCGAGCTATCGAAACAGGCGGTGGCGAACTGGCGATGTGGTCGCCACTCGGAGAAAATTTGATTCCAGTGACATCGTTGTCATGCTCGAGCAAGCCAACGAGTCTCTCCCCACTCGTTATGCTCCAGACGCTCGCTTCGTAGCCACCCCATCCGGTCCCGGTTGCAAACCTGGTCGAGTCTGGGGAAATATCAACTGCAGACACCGTCTCTGTGCGCTCTACCTCGATGATCCTTTCATGCATATTCGCGTCCCACACGCTGGCCCCTTCGCCAGTCCCGCAAACCACCCACTTGTGATCCCTCGATGCAGCAATGGCGCGCAACTCCATTCCAGTTTGCTTTCCAACCTCTGTACCGTCTGCAAGCAGCCACCGTCTAATCCCATCACGACCACCGCCCAGAAGATGCTTTCCGTCATGATGGAATACGACTGCCAAAACCGCACGAGAACTACCGGTGTCAAGGACTATTGCTGGGTCTTATTGAATTGTCAGCATCTCACAATCGCTGCTCAGAACTGCTACGTACCGGTATTCGTCGACGACATCCTCACAAACGGCACACAGTCGTGGGGTTCGAAGAGTAAAAGAACGAGGTGTGTTCGTTTTATTCGTGGTGCACGGAGTTGCTGTGTATAAACACGTTTCCTTTTTATCATGATCAATATCATAGGATCTGTTCACACAGGTGCCTCGTGTCTTGGGTGGGTAAGACAGTATTCTTACCCGGATCCCACCTGGGTGACCTCTCTGATGATCAACCAAGCAGTCCATTTGGAAAACCCTTGCTTTGTTGGCCAATGGTAAGTAGCCTCACACTCGGACTTGTGGGTCCTCGTCATACTTCGCCTACACGACCTGATTCACGACGAGTGTACAATCCGCTTTAAGCCCCCTTGCGACATTCCCCCTACACTACGTGTTCACAAGGCGTTCCTGATCAGGGACGGCTAATACTTCGTGGGGATGTTCCCGACAAGGTTGGAGGCGATGTATGTCAGTTCCCCACCCAAGCTCGAACCGCTTATTCATATGTGTGCGCCTTCTTGGAATCGCGCTCGCTGCTATAGAGGTCCAGAACGTCGGGGGGGACGTCGTAGACGTACGTATATCTCTGTCCAAGGCTCATATGGTAGAGCTCTCACATGCATTTTCCATTCTCTGGCAATGACTACAGTGGGACTCTGAGCGATTGACTGATCGGTGTACTATATCGAAACCTGGCAGAAGGTCAGTCGAGTATGTTCATGTTCGTGAATTGAAA
>JBBPLK010000069.1:50474-61711 GCA_038089735.1 Exsudoporus frostii
GAATTTATCAAACAGCTGGATCGGATGACATTGGTTTGAAGACAACCCATATCCCATCATCGCCTGTGAACGAAGCGACCTCATCTCCGCGAGATTTGTATAGGCACTCCCCCTATTCCAACGATCATGGGCAGGGAGATATTTGTGCGATATTGGTGTATCCCCTACCACTACGATCGCAATCAGCATGGCAGGGACATCTGGATCGTGCATCAATATTCGATTACACTTAAGGAAGACCTTTCTTCTTGGTGGGTAGACTTGGGAGCAGACTCTACCTTGCCGGAGCAGTAGGTCCTCGGCCAGCTGTTACATTCTAACTTACATTGCGAGCCGATGTAGTACCTACTCTTTGGTTTGTATGTTACCGACATCCCTAACTTCATTGTGATCCTGCATCTAAACCGAACCTGGTTGGCTGAACGAGACGGTTCAAGTACATAGACGCAGATGTTGATGCTCCGCGTGGTTGGAACAAGGCGACCCTTGAGAAAGGCGAACGACATACTGGTTTTGACAAAGTTCGACCGCCGTAGGTCTTGAAAATGTTCGTAGCACAGACCCGAATCGCATGTACAGAGAAGAAACCCCCTCGCGAGAATGCCTACATTGTGCTACGTCGGGATAAATACATTGAGCGCAGAAGACGAGGCATATGCGTAAGTAAAATAAATATGCGAGTCGCCGTTCAAAGCACCGCCATTCTCCACTCTTCATCATCGCGGTCGTCACCCGTTCCGTTTTTACCCAAATCCCCCATTCAAGTTTGATGCGTATCATCTCCCAACGGGTCGAGTCGAACAACCTCCGATTCGATCGCGTTCCCCTCCACGACCAGATCCTGCACAGAGGCGACATCCGCGAATGCTATCACAGACACAGACGCGGTTTGACTCGTAATGGGTTGGGACAACACACCGAATCCAGTGTCAACCCCCTGCCAGCGGCGACAGAGGTCACGCTCATACAGCTCTCGCACGCTGATGATGAACCGAGGCATCATGGGGCCCATCGTTATGCAAGAAAGCATGAACAGACAGAGCACCCAAATCTCGTTTCCTGTACTGACTCGGAGTTCGAGTATATAAGAAATATTGAAGAGCATGTTCCTAGCAGTTTGAGAAGAAAACAAGCGAGTGGTTAGTTTGTCTGCAGATACTTAAGAGCAGGATGGGTGGGAGAACGCGGTGGAGACGCATGGAAACGAGAGGGGGAAACCGAGACATACACCAGGAAATAAATAATGCCATCTCTGGCGAGCCGTTTCATGTACCGGTTAGGCTGCCACTGCTTTGTTGCTTTATACATGTTCACCGACTCCCTGAATGTTTGAGTGATAGCGAGAATCAAAAGTGTGGCACCAAGAAGAAATCGGGGGATCTCAGCATGCACGCCAGGCATGACCGGAATCGAGGCATCGCATAAAGAGAAATCCACTACTTGGACAATTGTGACTGTGGAGAAAGGGTGGAAGGAGATAATGGGCAGCATGGATGGACATACCTGAGAGATATGTACCAGTATTGTAGAGCCCTGCGAAAACAAAGCTAACAATGACCTGTGGCACATAAATAAATAATAGGAGACGAAGAATCATTCTGGACCGATTCCACATTGCATAGACGCGCAAAATCATGACTACTGTAATTGACATCACAGTCGGCGGCAATGGAAAGAGACAAGGACAGTGACTTACAATCGGCAGTATTGAGAAATATTTGGAGTGCCCAGGCAATTATCCACGCGACCGCAGTGCCTTTGAATATTCGCGCCTCATACATCCATTATAGAGAGAAGTAATTCAATCCACTTACACCTGTAGAGCTGTTATCAGTATAGTTTTAATTCGCAATTTTGTTGCATACATCTACTGGAAGATGATAATTAATGGTAGCCCTGGAACAAGATGCAATACACACTGACTTCAATGGATCCAGTGAGAAAGGGAGTACCGTCTATAAAATGCATCCGATCAGCTCAATTAACCTCTAATTGACTTCTTAACATTACAGAGTGCAAACAGACTAAGCACGGCTTGACCATTAGCTATGTTTGTTATCCATCATAGCAACATAGACCTACATAGTCCAGGAAAGACCGGCATAGCGGACCTATAGAAATAAAGTTAGGAACACGTGCAACGGAGTGGACCCAGAATACACACTAGAACAAACATTGTTGAGACCCAGGTCCATGGTCGGCGCTGTGGGATCGTCAGGGGCTTAGTGCTCACTCGATAATTGTCGTTTCCTTACCCAAACATAGTGCATCTTTTCATATTCCTAGTCAGCAAATAAGATGTTGAGAGCGAAAATGACATACCTCTCTCGCAAAGGTGAGGACTGCGGTGGTAGGATTGCAATTATGATTTCAGAATGAAAAGAACAGCGTATATAGCATCACTCACGATAATCATATACGACAGCGGTGAGAATGACGACTGTCCTTATCTATAAGATTAATCATTCACCAAAGGAACGATCGTACGGGATAAATAGTTATCTATTTGTATAAACGCCACAAGAGATTGTGAGTCGGAGGACATGGCGAGTGCAAGAGAAACTGTGATGTATGACGGTTAAACGAAAAACAAAGATCGAGAGTCGATGGAAGGGAGGTCGCTAGTGGCTCCGTCTTGCGTTCCTGATTATCATCTGCCCAACGTATTTTATGTTCTTTAACCCTGCCTGTACTCAACTTGAGGTCACCAGGGGCAGGAGAAATGATATATTGATATTTGCTAATCAGCACACACTGTAACATACGATCATGATCCGAGATTCAAAATACGATTCAATTTGCTGCCCGCAAAGTTTTATCCTGTGCTGTATATACCACGACTCTTATCTTTGTACGGCAAAAAAAACGCTCTCGCGCCGCCTTCCGTCACCACTCCGCCATAGGGCTGTATCGCATATTCGTCGAGCGTTTGACGATCATCATGCATCACTCATTTAAAACAATTCTCGGAGTAATTATTCAATACGCCGGGAAGAAGATACAAGGATCTGGAGCTGTTTAAAGCGGCTCAAGGAACTCAACAAGGTGCGCCTCACCGAGGTCCTTTTGGTCTGGACGGACCAATAGGATACTATGACCATCGGGTGATTGTAGCTAGGCTCGATCTGTAAGGAGATCATCAGTACTCATGCCAGCGGCGAGGTGACACTACATCGAAGGTCGATCTAGTCACCAGAGAGAGGTAGTGTGAACAGGAGCTCATCGATATGTTCGTGATGAACAAGAAAAACATGCAAGGAGGACCGATGCGAAATCATGCTAACGCACACCTTCGTCTCCTCATCTTCATGTAATTTGGTTTGCAACAGCCCCTCGAATCGATTGGACACCGTCCTCCAATGCCAATGTTCGAGTGCGTAGAGTTCCTTTCCTCAGTGACCGCTAGGCTAGTGAGTTCGATATTCAATCATGAATAGGATCATCAACTTGTAATACTAGTGGTGCTGAGGCGACGTAATCACGACCGGACACAGTTGGATCAATGTGTCCCATCTTCAGCACCTGAGCGCAAACACAATAACCACGCAGGGAACGTGATCGAAAGGGTAGCCTTGCCCGATTCTCGCTGATGCTGATCTACCGTGAGTATCATAACATAAGCTTGAACAAAGCTCACGCACCGTTAGATGGACCACCCCAGTGGGAGGATGAGATGCGTTGTCCATTTTCTGTGCCTATTAGGAACAAAGTATCATGACGTAGTTCACAATAACCAGAACAAGACGGACCTGGCCTGCCTCCGTTAGATCTGCAGGATCTTTTCTGCTACGAGTTTTTTTTTCAGACCACCAGGGTAAGCATCCTTGGTAGACGATTTAGGATATAACGTCTGATAAGTGCCTGCATATAAACTCGAGGAATAACGAACCTTTCGTGGTCGAACGGGTTTCGCGACCGCTCGCTAAGATGATATGTTTGACACAACACATCCGACTGTCGAGGAAGAGCACTCACTGGCACACGTTTATTTGCAGCCATCCTCGAAGGTCCTGCATTAGAGTCTTCCGCCCTTGCTGGGGACTGGGAACATGATTGATGATCGGTAGCCTGATGCGACTTTCTAGGAACTTGCTCGGGTTCATGCAGCGCCGGGTCCTTCTTACTCATCCTGGTCCACGGCAGTAACAACCTTTTGAATATTGAAATACCTTGAGATGCCGAGACAATATTGTGGGGTTCCTCTAGACGCATCTCTGGAGGGGAGATCACCGACAGAGCATCCGATGGCTGTGGTCCAGCAGGGTATGTGCCAAGCGGTAATACATCGTCCTCACGAGAATGGACGGAGGACACTGTGTGCAGTGGCTCCAGCAGAGTCAACACAGAGAAAAGAGGAAATATCATGATGACTGACCTCGTCGTAGTCGAACTGAGCAGTGGGTGTGTTCATCAGTATCTCGACCTGTGCGATCGTGAGGATCTGCTTCGAGGGGACAGGAATGAATGTATACCTCGAGAGCATCGTCGTTGTCTTCGTTACGGGTCTCGGACTCGGGTCTCGTTTTCGTGACAGAATGAGAAAGCCTTACTGGGCCAAAGCCAGGTAGGTTGTTGTCATGGCTAGCTGAGGTCGAAAACAGCTCATTCGGCTGTTGTTCCTCAAGAGCAGATGCCTAATGTGGTATGTCAACTGGGAAGACGGGGGGCTTGCCCGACAATGGACGAATACTTACATGGAAAGGACCATACGAGTCTGGGAGAATGCCACCGAGGTTCCGCACAATGAGTTTCCCGTCAGCTTGTCCGGTCGCAAGGTAGCTACCATCTGGGGAAATTGCAATCGAGAATATATTTTCTTTATCCTCAATGGCGGGGACAATGGGAGAGTGTTGATGTGTCCAGGAACGAGATAGAATCGTCTGAGACAGTAGCTATGAAATTGCCGTTGCCAGCTAGAGTGATAGAGTGATCATAATTGAGGATCGGCGATTCTGCGAGCTGGGATCCCGTGGAGACAGCGAAAGGTTTGATTTTGTAGTCGTCCGATATGGTAAAAATTTGTTGACCGTCGTTGGACCACGCCAGCGGAGTGATCGGCAATGCTGAGCGTGTGATGGTGTCAATGTCGATGAGTTGGCTACCGTTGAGAGCATTGAAGATGCGGACTGAACCACCTTGGCCAGTGGTGGCGATGCGCTCGCCATTTGGGGAGAACCTGACCCCCGTGACCGGTTCGTCATGTTTGAGCGGGCCAACGAGGCTCTCCCCGCTGGTAATGCTCCAGATGCTCACTTCGTGGTTAGGGTATCCAGTCCCTGTTGCAAACCTGGTCGAGTCTGGGGAGACGTCGACAGCGTACACCCTGTGTCTGCCCTCCACCTCGAAGATTTTTTCGTGAATCTCTGCGTCCCACACATTGGCTCCTTCGTCGGTCCCACACACCACCCACTTGTGATCCTTCGACGCTGAAATGGCGAGCAACTCCATCCCTGTTTGCTTTCCGACCTCTTGACCATCTACAAACCGCCATCGTCGAATCCCATCACCACCACCGCCCAAAAGATGTTTTCTGTCAAGGTGGAATACGACCGCCAACACCCCATGAGAACCACCGGTGTCAAGGATTATTGCTGAATCGTCAGCATTCAACGCCATCATGCCTCGAAACTGCCAGTGCTACGCACCAGTCTTTGTCAACGCTATCCTCACTGAGGTTCAAAGAGTGAAAAAACGAAGTGTTTCGCTTTGCTCATGGGACACAAAGTCGTTGTATAGACACGGTTCCTGATTCCCATGATCCATATTTAGTACACTATTGACAGATTCGATACGGCTTCCGTCTGTATTCCTCCCCATCGTTGCAGAACCCCATCGATGTCCGGCCTAATTTTTCCGTTCTCAGATCGCAGCGAGTTCGTCCGAGACCTCAACCATCTCCACCGGATAACCTCCCCGGGCATCTTGAGGATCTGTATTTCGGACCGATGGACGACCAGACGGTACATTCGACCGTAATCCAAGAACCAGGGATGGTCGCGCACGAAACTCGCGGATTTGTCTGTGGTGCCTTTCATTAGACATCGGGGGTTCGCTCCCCCTCTCACGAAGGCTCTTCGATAGATAACCATCCTAGTCAACTGCAGGCTCTGACCCCGCTTCCGTCGCTCAGCCGTTTTTCGTCTACCCATTTGGGCTTCATAATTGGGAAGGCTGCCAGTGACACGGTTACCAAGGTTAGTGTGTATACACTAGCGCATCTCATGTTGACGGGTCTCGTCCTTGGGGGTAGGGTCGAAGTCATTCGTGCCCCATCAGTCTGGGTTGCGGATACCGACAATCGAGAAGAGGGGGTAGGGGGATGGTTGGATTGAAGCAGACGGGCTAGTTAGTAGTTAGTCCTGTCGCCTCCCACTGATTCCCTCTTGCTCTCGTGCAGGTTGGTTTTTATTGTCGTTTTGACTGTAACTTACTCATCCTACCGTGACGTGCGACTGTATGCGCAAGCAGAGATCCCCCAGTTTCACACTATCTTTCCTGGTGGAGTATGGTGCTTCGGAACAAGACTCGGATGCTCATCATATAAGGTATGCATCTGCGTCATATTCTGGGCTGGATGGTGTACGTACAAATGATGAAAGTGTTTCGAGGGAGGAAGAACAGAATCGTCGCGACGACGTGTCTCTTCAATTCGTGGTGGTCGTATTTGATCTCGCGAATTGGTTCAATCAAATTTTCAATACGTGCATGAGTTGAGCGATAGATTCATGATGCCAGTAACGTGTAACCGACGAGCGACCATATCCCGGAAACATCTATTAATTCCTCATTTCACTCCTATGGTATGTATGTCGCACCCGTCCTTTGACACGCAGTGACCATCATTTTGGCAGATTTCTGATAGAACATGGCTCTTATTCCATATTGTCGGAAAACACAGCGACCATTCCATATTGCACCTCGTTTGCGATTTGTAAACCGTAGGGATTCTCCTTTTTTCTCCTTCAGTGCATCTTTCTCACCCTCCTCCCTTAAATATTTTATGCCCGCCCGTGACGTCTACCAATGAGACACTCCAAGATAGCCAGAGGTGCCTGAGTGTCGGGGTACTACTATGTAATTCCATCGAAAGAGGGCAGCCGAGCAAAACATACAGTAGGGGGAGAAACAGGCTTACCTTACAGTCATCAGTGAGACACATTTTTCGTGTTCCAGGTCAGACCCGACTTTGTATCAACATACTGCTCAAGATTCCAACCCAGACGCAACTTCCAGCTTACTACCGGAGGGCGGTGGAGGATGCGTCGAAGGACTATCGATTTCGTCTTCAACGAGGAGCTATGTACAATGTCGGCGTCTCGATAATCGCACCGTCTCTGCGGTAGAATATGGTGGTAATGCCATGGATTGTGTCAGAAAAGGACATATATGATCTTGTGAGTGCGACCGGACATCGGGGATTCATTCCTCGGTACCGCCGGGAAGAGAAAGATAAGCGCTCGCCTGGAAAGGCACGAGAGAACTGTTTAAAGCCTTGATTGTTGGAAGTGCGGCAGAGGTGTCTTGTACAACAAACATGCGGTGATACGGGGAGGGCCAGTCACTGGGCGGTATGTTTCGAGGCATTGCAAGTCAGGCCCGGGACATAAGACGTTGCTGTGGGCGGGGCTTAGCGTGAGGCAGTTGCCAATCAATAATCTGTCATCCTGACTTGGGCTATAGATCTCGGTCCCCGCCGAAGCAATCGCGTAAGACTCCTGACCCGCACTGGTAACCTCACCATATCTTCCTTGTTCTAGTATCTGTCCGGCCATCGGACTCCACCCACACAGGTGTGCAAGTATCCACAGGTTACGACATTACCTCATTGGCACAGAATGTTGACTCACTCCACGCCACGACACACTTTCGGAGGCACTGGCAGAAGCCACCGTGATTCTCCGCATCACCCGCAGCTCCCCACTAAGATAAGGAGCCCATAGATCGGGGTGAGTACGTCAATTGGTGGAGAGGCATTGCTGATTCTCGTCATTGCCAAAAAATTTGGTTGCCCGGTCATTTCCCCAAGCTTATGGGTAGGTTGACAGGGATCATCGACATCGATCTAGAGTAACTCTACAATAAAATAACTCCTTCAAGTCGAGATCAGCATAAACAATGGGTTGGAATTAGATACCTATGGGTGGCGTCCTAGAGTGGGTTGATAAGGAACCCTGACGTCGGGGAACTCCGAATCCGCACAGCCGAGTCTCGCATCCGTTTGGAATCGACCTCGCTGCCTCCTCCGCTCTCGTGAAACCTCACCGAATAAACAGGCGGGAAGCGGTTTGACCAACAGTCTTGTACTCGGGAAGGTGTTGCCAGTAGCATTGGGCTCAGTTGATGGGTTACGACGTAAGTAAGTGTTGCCACCCCATCCTCAACAGATTTGAAGGTACAGTATGACTTGCGCTGGTAGCGTTCAGGTGCCGTCAAGAGCATAATTATGGCTAAGCAACTATTACTCCCGTGATTTAACCATGGAGAGTAGGCTTGCTTGCTAGCCCAAGTGTTTTTGACGCAGCGAAAGTAGCAGTCACATACATTAGCCAACAACAATTTAGGCCATAATCTACAGTCTTTGGCATTAAAGTAAGCTCTACCGCATTGAGTCTGAACTACTGAATAACAACCACGTCTAGTTTTTTGGAAGATTTATTCGGACGGTTTGTTTCATGCCTCCTATCATCCCCCGCAAGTTGCACAAGACCACGTCGACCCCTCCCACCCTCCCGCAAATGCCAAGAATCTCCTGGTCACTGATGTTCACAGTCGTGGTAGACAAACGCCTGGGGTCAAGCATAAATCCAATTCGTCTACGACGGACTCGCACGGAATTCGTCGCTCAACGTTGCCTTGGCAGCTTTGCTTCGATTATGGGACTGTAGTCCAGACCCGCAGCATTTAACCGTTAGGTACTTGAACACGTCTTCGGGCATATGCTGAAGTAAAATAAATATGCGAGTCACCATTGAAACTACTGTCATTGTTCTCTATTAATATTTGTTAATGGCTCAGTGCTAGTGTTCGTCTCCCCGGCCGTTTCTACTCAAATTCTTCCGTCAAACCTGTTGCATATTATCTCCCACCGGTGCGACTCGAATCGCCTCAGAGTTGTTTGCGTTTTCCTCCACGATCTGATCCTGTCCGAGGGCAATGCCTGTGAATGAAATTCCAGACAGAGGCGCGTTTTGACCAGCTATGGGTTGAGACAACACCCCGAATCCGGTATCGACCCCTTGGCCGCGACGAATGTCACGGTCATACAGCTCTCGCACGCTGATGATGAACCGAGGCATCATGGGGCCCATCGTTATGCAAGAAAACATGAATGGGAAGAGCACCCAAATGTTGTTTCCTGTAACACTGAGTTCGAGTATATAAGAAATATTGAACAGCATGTTCCTAGCAGCCGAGAAGAAAACAACCGAGTGGTTAGTTTGTCTGCAAGTGCTTGAGAGCAAAATGGGTGGAAGGACACCGCCGAGAGGGTGACAAATGGAAAAGAGGGGGAAACAGAGACGTACACCAGGAAATAAATAATGCCATCTCTCGCGAGTCGTTTTAGGTACTGGTTAGGCTCCCACTGCTTTGTCGCTTTGTACATGTTCAGCGACTCCTTGAATGTTTGAGTGATAGCAAGAATCAAAAGCGTTGCACCAAGAATAAATCGGGGGATCTCAGCATGTACGCCAGGCGTGACCGGAATCGAGGCATCGCATAAAGAGAAACCCATGACTTGAACAATTGTGACTGGGGAAAGATGGTGGATGGAGATATTGTGCAACCTGGATGGACATACCTGAGAGATATGTACCAGTATTGTAGAGCCCTGCAAAAACAAAGCTAACGATGACCTGTGGCACATAAATAAACAACAAGAGACAAAGGATCATTCTGGACCGATTCCACATTGCATAGACGCGCAAAATCATGACTACTGTAATTGACATCACAGTCGGCGGCAATGGAAAGAGACAAGGACAGTGACTTACAATCGGCAGTATTGAGAAATATTTGGAGTGCCCAGGCAATTATCCACGCGACCGCAGTGCCTTTTGGATGTTCATGCTTCATACAACCATTGTAGAGAGCAGTAATTCAATCCACTTACACCTGTATAGTTGTTATCGATATAGTTTTCAATCGCAATTTTATTGCATACATCTACTGGAAGACGATAATTAATGACAGCCCTGAAGCAATGTGTGAAACACTGGCTTCAATGGGTCCAGTAATAAAGGGAGTACCATCTATGAATGCATCCAATCAGCTCGATCGAAATCAGACTGAAATTCTTAACATACAGAGTGCGAATAGACTTAGTCACGGATTGACCATAATGTTAGCTATGTTTGTTATGCATCATAGCAACGTTGACCTACATAGTCCAAGAAAGGCCGGCATATCGGACCTATAGAAATCAATTAGGAACGCGTGCAATGGAATAGACCAATAATACACACTATAACAAACATCGTTGAGACCCAGGTCCATGGTTGGTGCTATGGTATTGTCAGGGATCTAGTACTCACTCATAATTGTCGCTTTCTTACCCAAACATAGTGTATCTTTGAATACTTTCAGTCAACAAATAAGATGTTGAGAGCGAAAATGACATACCTCTCTCGCAAAGGTGAGGACTGCGGTGATAGGATTGCAATTATGACTTCAGGATGAAAAGCACGGCATATATAGCTATAGCATCACTTACGATAATCATATACGACAGCGGTGAGAATAACAACTGTGCTGATTTGTAAGATTAATCATTGACCATTTTGACGAATGACCATACGGGACAAATAGTCATCTATTTGTATAAACACCAAAAGAGATTGTAGGTCGGAGGACTCGGACATGACCTGCAATGTATGACGGCTTAACAGAATACAAAGATCGGGAGTCAATGGGAGGGAGGTTGGGAGGTTGCCAGCGGTTCGGCCTTGTGTTCCCGCTTCTGCCCGGTGTATTAAATATATATTTCAACACTGGTTCGGGACGGGTGATTAGTATGATCCGAGCGGTGCGAGAGGGCGTTCCTTGCCGCACGCGTGATGATAGAAGGCACTTGCAGTGTCGGAGACTCGGAGTACGTTCTTTGCCGCCGGGAACAAAGTCGTTGGAATGGTATCTTGATCTTGGATGATGATGATCACTGTTATGGCTGCCGATTACTGCCACACACCAAAGAAAACCTATAAACCGCATTAATCTTTCTACTCCTTCCAAGACATTAC
>JBBPLK010000069.1:61810-84429 GCA_038089735.1 Exsudoporus frostii
TATGCATCAAAAACACCGGAGGGGTGTCTGTTTTCGCCCGCTTGAGTACCAAACCTCACGATTCCATGCCCACATTCGACCCGAGGTCACCAATCACTGATGAGGACAATAATGAAACTGCACTTCTGGTTCACATGTCTGATGTACCATATTTTTGTTGATATATCAATTCCCCCGTCACTGGGCGCGCCAACCTCGAAAGCTGTGTCACTGGCCGCCGTCTGAGGGAACCCAGATGGACAGAGTAACAACGGCTGCCAGGCCGATGTATATCGAAAGCTGGTAAAAGGTCAGTCGAATGTGTTCGTATTCATGATCTGGTTTACATCAGAGCGTGTATCTGAAATCCGGTGCACGATCGCCCAGGTCTCTCAATTCCTGGATCGTGAGTTGGAGCTTTTCCCCTTGCTCAATGCGCTGCCTCGATGCTTGGTCCCTCGCATTGTTGATACGCGTATACAACACGATCAAGATGGGCACCACGATCAATCCAATGCCGACGAACATCAACTCCAGGCCATCTACCCAACATCGGGAAGAAAATACATTCATGACCATGAAGGAGGGGAAGAGCATGTCACATGACTTACGTCCAAGGATGTATCGTGGCGAATCCTGCTCCCGGTAGATGTTCGCCGCGATGGCACCACTAAAGTTCCCGAATCCGATGTTGAACGCCATACCTACAGCGCGCTTATATTGACCAGCGAGGTTATTGCCGAGCCTGCCCAAAGTATTCAGCGAGTGCACTTCAAATATGGGGGTCGACACAAACCACGCGACAACGCCAGGGAATGGAGCATAACTTCCAATAACGATCAAGAATGTCCCAAAATACTTGACGCCATTCGAAGCATTCGATATGTTGATGGAGTACCCGATGAGAAGCAAGAGGAGGCCAGCGTAGATGGACGCAGAACGAATCTTGAACTTATCCGAGTAGTGCGCCGAGACGAGAAGGACGATTGCTAGATAAATATGTAAGTTGTCAAGTATAGATGTATTCACCCAGAAACCCACTGGCGACAACGTATGGTGGGACGGTAAGCAGTTGGCTAATAGCAGTGGTATAACCGAAGCTGTGATCCAACGTCAATTAGCAGTGATAGCGTAGAATCATGGTCACGAACTTGTTGATAATTGTTCTGTATATATAGAAGAAATGTTCGTGAGGACTAGAAGAACAAGAGTGAAGAAACTTACGGCAGGAAAAATGTGATGCCATACACTACATTAGGATGGTGAGCCTTGCATTACCAACTATGGAGAATGTGAGGGTTACGCACAGGGAGCAATGAGTGACATGTAGACAAGCACTTGCAAATAGACCTGCCAATCGGTGAACGCAGCTATGACATGGCGGAGGGCAAAATTCTCTTCCTCTCCAACAGACGAGTTGTCATATTCTGCGATGCGTCAGCCCATACACGTCTCAACGAACGAGAACAACGCACTTTTCCTCCATACAAGGTATGCACGTTCTTCCGGTGTCAGGAAAGTGGCAGTCGACGGAAAATCGACCATCACTGACAAAGGTATTGAAATAGGATCCGGATAATGAACGAACTCTGAACCCACCAAAGAAAGCGATAAGCCCAACAACCACAGTCAACAATCCTTCGATAATCTGTTAGAGTTGTTATCAGGACAGTGGTCTTCGACTCTTGGACCTAACTCACAAATATCCACGACCAACCCTCCAAATGTCCTACTCCACCCATGTATCCTATTCCAAACGCAAGGAGGCCAGAAAAGGCACCTTAAATTGTGTTTCAGAACAAGGGAGCATGAAGAAATTCCCATGTTCTTCACCTGCTACTGTTGCCGCCCCAAAGAAGAGACCGACACGGTACTGAAGCATGTATCTTGGGTACCATAATGTGAGGCTGAAGCGCCGACGTCAGTCCGCGAATGATACGTCAGCTCGCAACGCACTAGTATACAACACCAGGGAATAATCCAGCTTCGGCAAAGCCAAGACAGAGCCGTACACCAACCAGTTGAGGGTATCTGCACATCCCATTCGTCAATCTCGATATAAGGCAACAATAAACGCGCATTACGTTTTTACGAGACCCATCAAGGTCCTGGAACTGACATGAGCACCACGCCGCAAGTATGGGATAACAGAGCTACGTACATGATAATACCCCACAGCACCTGAACATCATCAGCTAACCAATATTAGAATGTCGAAGTGTCCAACTCACCATAATGCCTGGGAGCCATCTGACGTCTCTCGTGCATCAGAAATTCGTGTGGGCTACTTTGGACTAGCCTACCTCGATGGACGAAACACCTTCAAGACTAGACTGAAGGGCGGCGTAAGCTCGACAAGTGATCTAAGCATTATGGTACTCACTTGGCGGGACATTCAAACACGCAGTACGACTATGGGAAAACGAGTTGAAGCGCGAGATTAAATACGAACGCAGAGTACACACCATAAAAAACATGGTCTGTAATTCGAATTAACAGAGGTATCCGTGTGAGGAGGAAGAAGTGACGCACGAGGGCAATACTGTATCTGTCGCCGGTGAGGTCGAGCACCGTCGTAAGACCATCAAGTTTGGCGTTTCCTTGCTCAAAGTGAGTCTGCTGAAGTATATCAAGTATGCCAAATAACAAACAAAACATACCAATATTCCCTGTCCCAATGTTACGATAATAACAAAACACTGGTCTCAGCTTGAGAATCTAGCTGAACCTGTTCGACCTACCTCGGTCCATGAAACAAAGAAGATACATCAAACTTAAAATTGGCATCAACCGCAGATCAACCTTGCGCCAGAGTCGCTTCTCAGCCTCGGGACTGAGTGCGTGGGGTGTATCATCGTCCGTAGAGCGAACTTGCTCAAGCTGGGCCTCGAGCGACTTCGTATAAACAGGACTCCCGTCGCAATTGTTCTCGGGTGTGATAGACATGTTGGGTACGATGCCTCGACGGTGTGGGGGGTGAGGTAGATGCAGAAAACCGGGAGCCGAGGCCCAGTTAATAAACTTTGCACCCATGGCCGCCAAATCTCCGAATCTTTATGGGGTAATCCTGATCGGTAACTTAAACGCTAGATGCGACGAAGGGGAACATACGTAATGAAAAGTTCTTCATTGTTATACCTTGCCCGAGAAGAAGGGAAGAGGAAAAGAGCCTGTGATACTACATGTTGCGTACTTTCGACTCCAAAGCGCCACATGAATGGCCTAGGGTTAGTGCTTGCGGACACACAACAACACGCTATGGGACGGGAGAAATTTAAAGGGGTGGTATAATACCTGTCCTAGTTCGGAGTACATCAACGTGCAGTGGGAAACTTTCGCCAAAATATCCGACATACCTTCAAACTTGCAAAGCCAGCCGTCTCGTGTTTGCATTTGACAAGGAGGGTCGCTCAACCAGAACCAACATCTAGACAAAAAAGCAATTCATTGGTGCCTGCGATCCTGGCCAACAACAGAGGGTCAACAACTTTGAACGGGTAAATAAATCTTAGTGGATTGATACGGCACGCCGTCGGACATGCCAACCAAACTTTCACAGCGCTCGTCTAGATCCGGTAACTCATGATGCCACGATCGAGAACTTCAGATCGGTTTCTCTGGGTTGCATATACTGACCCGAAAATGACTAGATAGTGACTTTGGTTGATCACTGGTACACACGCTCGCTGCAGATAAGTGCGACTGGGCACTCGTTGCTCTTCATCCAGGCGATATAACGTCACAATGGGAAATCCGTAAATGGGACGGGACCCACAATGTGAACCTTTCTCAATCACCGTAGCAAGGATGAATCCCGGCCTGGATCTCCTCCTGTGGCGTGTGTACACTGCCGTACTGGTTAGCCTCGTTCTGCAGAGGTCACGAGGACGGTGTGTCCGTCAGGGAACAAGCATTACATCGGTGTCCAATAATAATAATAATAATAATGAATGAATGACGTACGATCGTCCCATCCACAGCCCACGACCATACCGCCGTTCATTCAATCCAAGCGGAAAGTCCATCTTGCATACCCGTGCCGAGTGGGACTTGAGTGCGGTCTTGGGAGTCTGGCGTTTTCTGCGCCCCCGGTCAGCCTTGCTTGCAAAATTGCACCGTTTGATGTGGTCGGAGGAAGCGTCGCTGCCCCTTTGTCTTGGGGGGGACGCAGGTGTCCCAGCAGCCGACGACGTAGTCACAAGCTGTGGTGAGGATATGGAAGCTGGTGTTGTCGCAACAAGCGAAGGAGAGAGGACCCGGCGTGAAGATGGAGTCAGGTGAGGATTTAGGAGTACGAGGATGTATTGTGCTCAATGAAGATGGGGGTAAGGGAAGCCGTCAGGCCGTGCGAGGAGCTCGCGATGAGTGCAGACAGGATATAAGTGTCTAGTACGCTTCAACGTCCCGGATCCAATTGTTGTTGCGTGGAATCAGAGAGGGTTGTGGTTGTCAGATGAGGTAGTTATAAAGTGTCTAAAAAAAGAGTGCTTGAGTGCCATGGGGATACATAAGGATCCAAGAGGCGTACTGGAATATACGACACCGGGATTGAGGAGACCCAATCCTCATGCGGACGCGTCATACGCCGCGATGGCAACACCGACTTGAAATACTCGATCTCCAGTGTCTCTCCTATCCTTTCCTCCATCGATGTTGTCATGTACAGAATACATACAGCTTCCTGACGCCATTTTCTGCGCAATATTCTCCGCCAGTGGCGATCACGGCAGACAATAAAGATGAATGGCGAGAGAGCGTTCTGTTGATGAGTTGCGAGAATCGGTAGCGTATCCACTCGAGTGGTTAAATTGATCACGTTGATTAGAGGGCATGGAGAGGGCGGTACAACATGGTCGTAAAAGTCGGAGCTTACTAGTACGGAGTTTCCCGGACGATACAACCTGCACTCATCCCCTCGCGTCCTTGGTAACGGAACGTCGCTGGTGAGATCTCAGAATGACCCGGAGCGTTGTTTTCATTCGATCCTGGGGTGATTGGCGCTTTATCGCTCTGATGTTAGGTTTGAGGATTGAGTTAATGACCCTCGACGATTGTACGCATCCCTCGATTTTCTCTCTCTTTTTCTTTTCTCGATGTTAAGCGTTCCTCTCAGGTATAGGTGAGCATACCCACTTTCATTCCCAAATCTACACGTGTCACCTCCAGCACCATGACGTAGCGCACTCGCCGACACTCGCTTTTCCATCTCCAATTGGTGATTAATTTCTCCATTCCGATCAACCTGTTGGTGTTTCTCATTTTACTAGCAGTCCGGAGTTATCTCTCTTAAATCGACGCCATTATATGCGAGGGAAATCTCACCAGTCCCAGATATGATCTCTAGGCCATCCAAACAAAGATCCGCTCCGCTCTACACCACTAAAATTGAACACGTCCGACGCTGCTCGCCCTGAGTCCCAAAAAATATTACAAGCCCCAGTGCTATCGTAAATTACCTACACTGATCTATCTCCATGCCCACACCACGGCCATATGCTTCCCCTGAGATTGTTGACTCAGCCTGTCATCATGTTCTGCAGCATTTTTCGGTATGGTGTATATATCACAGGCTCACTTAACCCAGGGGAACCAGCGTCACTCCCAAGACGACGCACAGAAAGCCTCGAAATACTTGACACCCGACTTTGGGATTTGATTGCATATCTCACCAGCGTGATCAACTAGGCCGTTCATACGAAATGGAGGGCGTACTTGCGACCTACCCGCAGAGCATGCGAAGACCCGGAAGACATCATCTATGGTGGATGCTCAGTGCCAGTGTAGAACTCCGGCGTCGATTTTTCGTCCTCTGGCAAGGAAATACAGTGACACCTTCGGTGATTACTGATTGTACAGCTGGCAGATCGTGCGTACCGCAGAGAAACTCCCTCGAGACAATGCGTGCATTGTGCCACGACGGAAGATACAGAATACGATACATGGAGCTCATCAGACAAGAGATATGCATAAGGAAAATAAATATGCGAGTCACCGTGCAAAGTACCTCTATTCATCATCATCTCAGTGCTGGTGTTTGTCCCCTGTTTCTACCAAAATTCCTCCTTTACACATGATGCGTATTATCCCCCAAAAATTCGAATCGCATCACTTCTGATTCGTTCGTGTCCCCCTCCACGATCTCATCCTGCCCCGGCGCGACATCTGCGAGTGCAATTGCAGACACAGGCGCATTTTGACTCGCTATTGGTTGCGACAACGCACCGAATCCGGTGTCAACCCCTTCCCAGTGGCCACGCAGGTCGCGTTCATACAGCTCTCGCACGCTGATGATGAACCGAGGCATCATGGGGCATAACGTTACGCTATAACACGCGGCCAGGAAGAACATCCAAGCACTGTTTCCTGTAGTCCCGTTTTCCAATAGATCAGATATATTGAAAAACATGTTCCTAACAATCCAGAGGAAAACAACCGAGTAGTTGGTTTGTCTGCACAAATGGAAACGAGGGAGAGGGAGAAACTAGTTAACTGAGACGTACACAAGGAAATACAGGATACCATCTCTCACGAGTCGTTCCATTAGGCTGCCACTGCTTTGTCGCCTTGTACATGTTAACTGACTGCTTTAATGTTTGAGCGACGGCAAGAATCATAAGTGTAGCACCGAGAATCAGTCGTGGGCCTAGATTAACCACCTCAACAAAGTATGGCGTATTGTTCGTTGAGGCATCGCAAAAAGAGAAATCCGTGATTTGGACAATCATGACTGGAGAGAAGGGTGGCCACAGATGAAGGGCAACTTGGGTGAGATTGGAGCGATAAGTGAAGTTCATCCGAGACATACCTGAGAGATATTCACTGGTATTGTAGATCCCCGCAAAAACAATGGTAATAATGACCTGTGGCACATAAATGAACAGAAGGAGATAAAGGATCCATTTGGATCGATTCCACATTGCATACACCCGCAAAATCATGATTACTGTAATTGAAATTAAGTCGGCGGGAATGGAAAGACACGGAACAGTCACTCACAATCAGCAGCATCAATGAAGATTACGAATGCCCAGGCAGTTACCCAATTGAGTGCATTGCCTTTGGGATATCCATTTTTGATAGAAACGCGATAGAGAGCAGTAAAGCAATCTACTTACACCTGTGTAGCTTTCATCAATATAGCTCTCGATCACCATGTAAGTCCATACATCGACTGGAAATGATCCGAATTAATGACAGGCCTGAGACAATATGCAAAACAGAAATACTAACTTCAACCGGTCCAGGGATAAAGGTAGTACCATCTGTGAATGCATCTGATCAGCGCAATCAACCTCTAATTTAATTGTAAACGTACAGAGTGCATTAAGACTTGATGGCACGGATTGTCCGTTACTTATGTTCGCTATCCACGATAGAAACAATAAACCTACATGATCCAAGAAAGACCGGCATAGCGGACCTACAGAAATGTCAATTGTGAACACCTGCAATGGAGCGGACCTAGAGGCTTCATACATACTAGAGCAAACACTGTTGAGCCCCAGGTCCAGGGTCGGCCCTGTGGGATTGTCAGAGGGCTAATGCTCACTCAATAAGTGTTGCTTCAATACCAAAATATAGTGTATCTTTGAATATTCTCAACGAGTCAATTTACAAATAATGTGTGGAGCGAAATAACATACCTCTCTCGAAAAGGTGAGTACTGTAGTGGTAGGATTGCAATGGTTGCTTTAGAACAAGACAAATAGCATCCATACAGGCATCACCCACAATAATCAAATACGACAGCTGTCATAGCAACAACTGCCCAGATCTATAAGGTTCATCATTGAGCAAAATGATTCGGAGTGACCATACGAGATAAATAGTTATTCGTCTGTAGAAGCTCCAGAGCAGATTGTAAGTCGGAGGACATGGCCCGTACAAGACACTGTGCGCAATGTGTGAGGATTTAACGAGAAAGAAAGATTGTGAGTCGATGGGAGGAAGGTTGCCAGTGGTCCGGTCTTATGTCCCACTGCCACCGCTATACCTCCCGGGGTATTTAATATTTGCTTCGAGACTGGTTTGGAACGAGTGATGTACTATGTATATGATCCTCCAATGCTTCACAAACACGGTGACGCGATACAGCCTGACTCGGATAGAGAAGTGGTGATAGGTTTCGTATTATCACTCCGCAATTGATCGTTGTATATGCAGCACAGGATGTTTGCGCGCAACAGATTGATCAAATTTCGATGTAACCCGGGATCACGATCATCCAATATCCTCCCGTTTCCCCGAGGCCGTGTCAATGGCACCACAGAAATTACTATAAACCGCATTTCTACCATTCGTTCATTTTAAGGTAGCACTATTGGTCAAAATGCCGGAGGGCTGTCCTTTGTCGCCCATTCGAATATCTATATCAACTCTCAACGGTGCCCATTCCAAATTTACCTCGGGGGTTTAGTATCGATCGATTTGATGCTGGGAAATATTTCGTAGACGTGAGAAGAGGTAGATTGCGTGCTCACAAGCTCAGCCTTGCCCGCCTGGTAGTTCTGAATCATAATGCATGTCCATCCGTAGCCGTCCGATATGATTGTGCAACATTCAAAAATTCACATTATTTTGGCTGGGCCCAGCCCACCGAAAAACAGGATCGCAGTGATCGAGGTGACATGCCCACTGCTCATGAGGCTAGTCATCACTACTTCTCCTCGTGTCCTTCATTCCCGTGAGCATTGCCCCTTCGAGTCTCTGGTGACGATACTAGCCTAATGCATAACGGTAAAGCTCACTAGCATGCTAGTTCGTTGACAGCTTGTTGGCTCTAACCTCCTCGCTTACTGTGTTCGTAATCTCGAGAAGAGACACCCCAGAATCAATTATGCGGCCTTCGACATGGAGGGCTTCACATCATGTTTCTGCTCGTGCGTATGAAGGATCTGGACAAAGTGGGTATGCTGACTGTGGAGTTGCTGAACGGTCGTTTCAAAACGGGTAATTCTGCTGTCTAATGGACGCGGATATCAATAAAACGCGAGTGAGGGTAGCGATGCACCACTTACGAAGGGACTCGATGGTTTCATTGAGGCTATCATTCTCTTCACTAGGTGCAAGAGATAATTTTATCATCGAAAAAATGTTGACAAAAATGATCATGAAAGGCATAATTATACTAAAATAACCATAACAGGAAAATTGTAATATCATTGTATTGGAAATGTACCTTCAATCTGAAAAATATTGTATTTCGACTACCATTGTAAAAATTTGTATTCTAATTTTCCTGTTAGGGTCATTTCAGTATAATTATGCCTTTTATGATCATTTTTGTCAATATTCTTTCGATGATAAAATTGTCTCTTGCACCTAGTGCTTGATCAGCTGTGCGTCGCGCGTTAGAGAGCTGGTTATGGAGTTGCTGAACGGTGTTCTCGAGATCCGCAACTTTGCTGTCTAATGAACATCAATATCAATGTCAATGAAGTGTAAGTCGGGGTGCTAATACACGCACTAGGGCTCACCTCTTGCACACGGAGGGACTGGATAGTTTCCTCGAGGACAATCTTTTCGTAGTTTGCTGAGATGGCCATGGACATGACGTCATCTGTATGTCAGTGGATGATAGGCCCGATTTACTTGTGCGTGCTAGACGACACCGAGGACCCGACGGAGGTTGCAACGAATGTGCCATTGCTCGCTAGGACAATGCACCCGGGCTTGCCGCTGTGAATGGGCCACGGAGAGAACCTCACGGTGGTCCCGGACTCCCAGTTGACAAGTCAAGATAGTTGATCTCGCCGTCAAGAGAAAGGGCAAAGAGATTCTTGTTATTCCTGACCCGGACGAGGGATTGGTTCGACCACGAGTTGACTTTGATTGGGACGTCAATGAGGAGCGAGCCGCTCTGACTGTCGTAGACGTGAACAAAGTCTCGCAGCCACGTGGCAGTGGCGATGAGGCGTCCAACGTTGAGTCGGTGGGCAGTCACGGTTGGCATTGTGCGAATTCACAAAACAGGAGGAATACAATACAATAACTAATAAGTAGGACGAATGTATATATGCGAAGACCTCGTACCATACTATCATCTCGTCTTCTTTGCAGCGCTATGAGTGGGCGAATCGTCAATGTCCCTCTTCCTTGCCCGAAGTTCACGTAGAGGCTGTAGATGGATGTTAGACTGCTTCAGCTCATCTGCAGCAACATAGTAAGCGTATAACACTTGTTTGTGTACTTCCTGAAGGAGATTATCATCGAGTGAGAGAAGGGGAAATGATTTCTCCGCCTTCTCATAGGACTCCCGGAGAATGTCTGCCAGTGCGATGACGGGGTAACATTTATCTCTGTATGTCGTCGAAAGGGTTTTGTAGGCCTTATAAAGTATACCAGACATGGTGAAGAAGTCCCGGCGGGATGCTTGAGCAATTGCACAAGGGAATGCCTCATTAAAGTACGACAGCTGGGCATCAGGGCTTTCGGTGGGTGAATTTGTGTCAGTGTGATGAAATAAAACCCATATAGCGGCCCACCACAGAGATTCGAGGTCATGGAGAAAATTCATACGAAACGGGGGTTCGTCGGTTGATAATTCATCCAAGCCTGCAGGCCTGAGGTTTGTTGTCGGCAGAAACAGGTAGAGCTGGCGTTCCACCTCGACAGCCATAAAATACATTGTTCCCTACCAATCGTGAGTATGCGGTATAGTATATTCGATAACGCCTCACCGTTCGAACATCGTGCGAGACTTCGGAGGTGACTCTTTTCGCATATTCGAAATCCGTCAGCTTGCCAATCCACTGGCCATACTTTTCGACCCATAGTACGTTGGCGACACTGAAATCGCAATACACCCACCCCGCTTTGTGCAAATAATACAGGGCTATTCAATCACATAAATGGTCAAACACAAAACGAATCATCAAACCGCTTACCTCGCAGTGCGCCGGACAAACACGCGAAATTGTCAGCCAGACAAGTTGCGTTCGTGAGAGTGGTCCCGACCTCCTCGAATACAGTGCGAGTGTGTACCCTGCATGGGATTTCAACACTGGGTGGACGAACCCTCCATCACACGAGTTCGGTTGGCGGGCGATCAGAGTCCGGTATATGCCCCCGTGCTGGGTAAATGTCGTTTTTCAGAAAGGAAGGAGTCGACGTTGATGGTGATCCACTCCAAGGGGATATCTCCTTCCTCCCATGGATTGAGTGTTCTATCAAGTGTTCCAGAGATGACGACGTCTTCGTAAACCCGCACTCTAACAAAATATTTCTCTGCCTCTGCTGCTTTTTGCTCTCCTAACTGGTCCCGAATGTCCTTGAAGATTCTCTCCAGGATCGCGCCCTCCAGGTCACGGTCTTCATCCCGCCACGAGTCTTTTATTGCAACGATATTTCCGTTCTCATACCGGGCTTCGTAGACTCGGGTGCCGTGCCCGACAATCGCATCTGCACCATACGTAGCAAGCGGACGCGTCGTGGTGAAACTTTGGTTGCCAATCTGGAACTTGTACAGAATTTCCGGTCCAACGAGGACGCGCTCAACAGTGGGATCCCATCCGAGCTTCTCTTTGTTCGCACTCCCAATCAAGTAAAAGAGGGATACGACATCGTCGATGCACTAGACAATCACAATCGGGACGGGAAACGAAAACGAAGCGAAATTAAATGACATACCGTCGTAATCAATAGGCATCGACACTGCAAGGAATGCGCGATTACTATACCAGAGTCTCATCTCTATGTCCTCGATCGTGACTCCCAAGGCAAAGCGGCGAAGGGGATCCTCACGCATGATGTGGTGCAGGCCCCATATCATCTTTTGTTCGTTCTGATGCAGTGGCATTTGTAAGGCAGAGGTCAAGAGAACCATTTGCGACTCACATCATGCTTTGCGCTACGATCTTTGGTCTTCTTAACTCGAAAGGAATGACAATATCAAACCAATGTATCTTATTCTCGGTAGGATATACGGTGTGTGTATCCGGGCGGGAGGTGTTTTCGCGATCGGAGAGGGGCGTCACAGATGAGTTCGTGGCGAAAGAGACTTTGCAATCGGGTATTTGATTGAAAATCCCCGAGACGATATCAACGAGTGGCTGAAACGCCACACTTTCAGAGCCGTTCGATCGGGCGGACGTAGCCGCAAACTCAGCCCATTGTGAGATCTTGCCGTCCGAAGATACGCTCAAAATGCCATCCTCCGTCAATTTCTGGCGTATTTGCGAAGTAGCAGGGGGAGAACCGAATGCCGAACGGATGAGGGTAGCGTAGGGGACCTGGAGATACATCCCGAGATCCTTGAGGTCCGCTTGGCATCCTAGAAAGAGGTCCCCGGTGCGATAATCACTCTGTGAGGAGAAACGTTGAGCCGGCTGTGTATCCGGAGGAAGCAACTGCGATTTCGATTTTGGTGTAGTAGGAGTGGCATCGGCTATAATGAATCCCTCCGTTGAGAAACGACGAGTTAAGTGTTCAAAAAGAGAGCCCCAGACAGCCAGAGCATGTATGACTGAGAAAACATCACACTTTAACACTTGGATTGCTCTAAACGTACCTCGTAATTCGAGAGCAAATCCGTCCTCTGCCCATCCGACTAGTCTGGTGACCAGCCCGTCTAAAAGATGCACTTGCTCTTGCAGGCCGTAGATACAGTTGCACTGTTGCGGACACGCAAACTCAATTGGGTTTGTAACTGAGATTCAGACAATACTAGTGTAGTGGAAACTTGAACGAAGAGACCAAGAGTGTGACATGGGTCACACGCACGTGATCACTGTCACAGCGAGATGAACGCGACTTACGTCGAGTGCGTAACTTACAAGTCTTGGATTTTATCTTTTCGCATCTAACGCTGACAACGAACTGGACTGGGAAAGATGCAAGCCGGACAAACCCCAGTCTTCGTTATGAGTACGAGGCAGTTTCACGTATCTCTTCTCTTCTGTGCTGATTGACTCGCTTGCCAGACACTGCGCCGGAGAGGCAGTCGGGCAGAAAGGCGCAGATTTCGAACATCACGGCAGCAAAGGTTTGACACAGAACCGTAACAACTATGCTCTCCTCTCATTCCATGTGTCTCCTCCAATTAGACCATCGCGGATGTGATCCGCACATGTTTGGGCCCCAAGGCGATGCTGAAGATGATCCTAGATCCTATGGGCGGTATCTTGTACGTCGTCTTCTCTGCAAGTCCCTTTCACGCTCTCATCATGCTCTCAAGACTGACTAACGACGGTAACGCGATCCTGCGCGAGATCGACGTTGCTCACCCCGCCGCCAAGAACATGATTGAGCTCAGTAGGACTCAGGATGAAGAATGCGGCGATGGAACAACAAGTGTGATTATTCTAGGTATCTCTCAATCTTGTATATCTTCTGAAACCATCTAACATCCCTTTAGCTGGCGAAATCCTCGCGCAGTCTCTTTCTCAGCTTCAGCGTGACATTCACCCCGTCGTGATCATCTCGGCATATAACAAGGCTCTCAAGGAATCACTAGAGATAATAAACAAGATCTCCATCCCTATCAACACGTCTTCCGATGAAGAAATGATTTCCCTCATCAAAACGTCGATCGGAACCAAATTCGTCGCTCGCTGGTCTGACCTTATGTGCGGTCTTGCCCTTCAAGCTGTCCGGACCGTTGCAGCGGAAGAAAATGGACACAAAACCGTAGACATCAAGCGATATGCACGAGTAGAAAAGATCCCGGGTGGCTCGATCGAGGAATCGCGCGTGTTGGACGGCGTTCTCCTGAACAAGGACATCACTCACCCCAACATGCGCCGGAGAATTCAACATCCGCGCATCGTATTGTTGGACTGTCCCCTGGAATACAAAAAGGGCGAAAGTCAAACGAACATGGAGTTTTCCAAGGAGAGTGACTGGGCCCGTGCGCAAGAGATCGAGGAAGAACAAGTCATCGCGCAGTGCAAGCGCATACTTGAGTTTAAGCCCGACCTTGTCATCACCGAAAAGGGTATATCAGGTTCGTCCGCTCTCGCGATATCACAAGCTACGCATCTTACCCACGGCTTATTATAGATACGGCTCAGCACGTCTTTGAGCGGGCCAACGTTTCCGCTATTAGACGTGTCCGCAAGTCGGATAACAACCGTATCGCACTCGCTGTTGGCGCCACCATCGTTAACCGAGTTGAGGATCTGCGGGAATCTGATATGGGCACAGGATGCGGACTGTTCCACATCGAAAAAATGGGAGATGAGTGCGTATTTCTTACCCACCAGTCATTGTCCAAGACTTAGCATCCCTTTCAGATACTTCACCTTCCTGACTGCCTGCACTAACCCCAAAGCATGCACGATTCTCCTTCGCGGACCCTCGAAAGATATCCTCAACGAAATAGACCGTAACCTCGCCGATGCCCTCTCCGTTGCGCGTAATGTTTACTTCAACCCTATTCTTGCACCGGGCGGTGGTGCAACGGAGATGGCCATCAGCGTCGGACTACACGCAAAAGCAAGAAGCGTGACGGGCGTCGAAGGCTGGCCATTCAGAGCTGTCGCGGATGCGATGGAGGTCATTCCCCGAACGCTCGTGCAAAACAGCGGGGGGAATGCTATCAGAGTGCTGACGGAGCTGAGAGCCAAGCATGCCAATGGCGAACACTCGTGGGGCGTGGATGGCGAGACGGGCAAGATCGTGGACATGAAGTCATACGGCTTGTATGAGAGCGCGAGCGTCAAGGTGTGGCCTTATGCGGTCGAACTCTTGTTACCGTTTCTGACAACTAGTTTAGATCCAAATACTCAAGACGGCGATCGAGGTTTGTGACTCTCACTTCAGCCGCTGATGATGATAGTGGACTAATACATTCATGTTTAGGCAGCCCGCATGCTGCTCCGCGTCGACGACGTCGTGCAAGCTACACGCAAAGAAAAGGAGCAACAGGGTCCTCCGCCAGAAGAAATGGCTGAATGAAAAGCGCTCCAGATACGATTGATGACATGCTTCGTAGATGATAAATCCGTGAATATTACAATAACAAAGCGCCTGATAAATATCAACGACATGGCACACACATTTCAATGTTATTTCTACAGTTTGGGATCAGCACTTGATGAAGTTACCGACGATCATACTCGGAATCCCCCACTTGTCCCGCCTGATCGTGAACGAAAAGCAACAATTAACGAAACCTTCTTCGCTTGGAGTATCCTCGCCACCTAGCTTCTTGCGGTCCGATGAAGAATTGATCAGGGGTTTATATCGTAACACGCAAGAAGTGAGCACGGCCTTTTGAGTGGAATCAAAAGCAACGTGGCCGTATTTCTGTTGAGTGTGAGACGCACGCACAACGCATTTTTTGATAGTAACGCACCTCCCAGTAGTTGACAGCAGACTCTTCTGCCATGAGCTCGTATATACAAAGGCGACCCTACCAACCGTTAAGAAGAGCAGTATGTCGAGGAAAACGGGGGGCTCACGTCGCGCATCATATACCCGTCAACGCCGACCAACTCGGTGAATTCGCGGTTTCCCTTGTATATCTCGCCTGTTCGACGCCAAAGGCATGCGGGTACACCCATAGCCGAGAACACGCGGTCGTAATCAAGTAACAGGCGTTCAAAAGCTTCCTCGATAAAGACCAAGTCCTATAGAGAACAAAGGTTGGAAGGAGTAGTGGCGATTGGAATGGCTTTACTAACGATATCGCGAAGAGATTGCGCGACGGCCTGTGCAAAAGGACATGAGAGAACGCTCGTTTCGGTCCGCTCTACTCACTCTAAACTTGGGTCGAAGAACAGATAGAGGCTGCAGAATTTGTTGTTTCGATTGTCGCGAAACGCTATGATCGGTTCGTTAAAAAGATGTCCCTCTTCAACCATGAAGGAATGACAACGTACTTGCGGTCCATCCATCTCGAAAGGCGAGCGTAACCCTTAACATAGTCATAGGGCTTCAACAGACCTGCCTCGTACTTGCTTCTGATGACACGGTTCAAACGTTCGTCTCTCGAACCGGACTCTTGATCCGCTGCTGTCAGAAGGAATCTCTCCGTCTTACTGGCCGACGGGAGAAGCGGGGGTGTGTGCTCCTCTCGTGGAGGTGCTTGTGGTTCGGCTATGGTAACCCTCGAGGGTTCGGTGACCATTGTTGGTTGAGCCACGTATGTACTTCCGACGTTGTCTGCCGTTGGATCATGGTACGACGGCGCCGACATGAGGGATGGTGCCACCGTCGGAGGTGAAGTGAAGAAGGAACCATCATCGAGCGTCTCCAAAAAGTCGCTAAAGCAAGGCCGTCAGCAAAAAAGCCTCAAAAGAGGTCCTATGGAGGCACGCACGTGAGGACAGAGAACTCATTGCCCAGCGTTTCTGGCTGGTAGAGGAATGTGTTCTGTGGCATGTTCATGGACCAAGGCGAATTCGAGGGCTGTTGTAAAGTAGCGTTCCCGTACACTTGTTCTACAGACGAGTCATTGTAATGCCACGACCGAACAGTACAGGATCACGTACGGGGTATCATCCTCGACGATTCCGCAATACTCGATGATGCAGGTGTATCCTGCTTGTTCTTCGGTGGACGTTGCTCGTCGTGGCATAGATGTCCAATCTCACGCTTGATGCTGGCATAAACAAATCGGTCATACGGGATGGACAGGACGTGCCGATTCGAGATCGCACGCACCAGCGCTGGCAGGGCCGGCCCTCGTCGCAAGTCATATGACTGCGACGACAATAGAGACATGCATGGTTGACTTTTCGTCTCTTTGTCGTCTTCTTCTTCTTTCCTGCCACATCGTCATCGTTTGACTGATCGTGGTCGAGGTCTTGGCGGTTCGCGCTCTGCGATGGCATTGTTGTATAGTGATGTGTCGTATAATTGGCCATTGGCGCGACGAGCTCGTTGGTTGAGCCGGACGAAGATATTTTTCCAACGTCGAATGTATAAAAATGGGTGGAGTTTCAGATATGTAGTTCTCGTGATGTGATTGCTTCAACCTCAAACAGGTTCTCTTGACAGCGTGTGTTTTCTGGAGCAGCAGAGCCAGACCCCGGTCACCCGTGCATGCACGCTTGTCCTGCACATGGCTAAGACGTCGGTCAGGCATGGTCTACTGTATCGGAAACGAGGCTGCGTAAATGCACAAGCCACAGTAGTATGTCAAATTTACAGCTTCAACAGGTCAACATGAAATAAGCGCGGATAAATGGTGAGAAGCCAGGTCGCACAACAGAGCAGTGCAAACCCAGGCGGGTGGGGAGTGTGTATTAAACGCAAAAGACAGTACCGACGTCGGCTATTTTGAGCAGCCCCTGCCCCTGTTTATGACATCAGGCGGCTCCACTCGGGCAGTCAAGCTGCCAGCCCATGCACCATGCTGGGACCCTCGAGGCCAATGTTACCGATGACCGGTGACCCTCTGTTAAAGGGGCGGAGGCGTGCCACTAGATAGTTTCAGTCCGGAATCGATGTACTCTCCAAACCACTGCAGGTAATAAACAGGTACACCTGGAAATAGGACGCGCGTCCTCACATTGACGAGGAATTTGGCAAATTCGTTGGAATAACACTCCTGGGTTTCATAATCGAAGGTCACCACGAATCTGGTGAGGTAACCGTCAGCCTCCTGTGCGGTAGAGGTCGGTATGACCGTTTCGAAGGACTCGACACCATTCAAACCGTCGAGAAAGCCTAGGAGGGAAATGTTCAGTGATGGACAGAGGCTATTCTCGGTTGCGCTGGCAAAGTTTCTCAGTCACTAAGTCAAGACCCGGTAATTGCACTCATTAGATGGGGTGACTGCAACGCTACGCAACAAAATGTAAGCCCTGTGTTTAAAAGAAAAAGTGAGCCTTTCGTACCTTCCAGAGGCAGTCCAGAAGTCATTCCAAGGTCAATTTAGTAATTTGCAATAAATGGTACGGAACACCTACATCGCGGAAACCTGGGGATCTAGGTGCGGAAGGAGCTCGGTGTTCAGTTTCCATCCTTGTGTATTGACAGCTCTACAGTCCTGCAGCCAAGCGTGGGCTGAGATAATTTCGGATTATAAGCGGGGGAGATGCACATAATCACATGGAAGCGTACTTCGCGTGCCCCATTAAGTCGGGTGAAGGTATACTCCAGGAATCCTTGAAACTCACCGTCACCACCATAACGCGCCGTGCACACGTTAGCTCGACATGTCAGAATAATTTCGGTATTTGCAATTAAGGCTCACGGCACAAGTTCGTTGTATAGGTGTTCTTGCCATAGGCATCTGAAGATCCTTTGACAACCGCAAACTTCTCGGGCGTAAAGTCAGGAAGGCGATCTCCACGCATCTGTTTCAAATATGTATTCGGAATGGTGACCACGATGGATGGGGTCCCGTAGTAGCAGAGATTATCACCCACGTTTGAGGCAACGAGGTCACCCACATGTAAAACGAAATAAACGAACCTACATACTTTCCCGTAGGCTCGACAAAACCACTGGCTGTTATAGTCACGGTCCATCTCACAAATGGCTACGTCAAGGGCATGTTGAACAGCTTCCACGTCTTGAGTGAGAAAGGCACGAGCTTGTTGTACAAGAAAAGAAGATCGACGTATGCGACTCTCTGGACTATCATCGTATGACATTGGTCATTATTCAGAGTGATTAATCCCTTCTGAACTGGCTTGAACTCGTCGTGATACAGCTTGAGAGCGTAGGCATGTGACAAAGTCACACTATATCCGACGCTTTGGGGTGTGATTGTCACCCCAGTGCTCGACTCTGTCACCAGAGGCTTCAAAGTAGACCTGATCGTAACAGGGGTTACGAACAAAACTTCGGGGAGAACGAGAACAGGGCACGTACTATGGCATGGCGAGTATAACCCCTACCAATGCAAGGTCCAAGCACCGGGTGTCAGTAGCAAAAATCTTTCCAAAGGAAGTCGGGGGACATGCGATAAATGGGACAAGTTGGAATATCACTGGATGCCTCTGGGGTTCATAGGATCGTTGCGACCACTGAGTGGTATGATTCGCGACTGGGGGATTGAAAAGCGGTGTGACTTCACTCTATATTCTGCCAGAAGTCGTCCCAGATGGACTTGCCACGACTGTCGACGTTCGTTGAGCCCTTTACCTGGAAAAGTGGAAACTCGCGGAAAGATTTTGCAGTTTGTCCAGTTGGGAATGATGTAGACCAACTTGGGCGATAAGCTACCGGTAGCGAAGCTCCAGATGAAAGCTTCTGGGTACCTTTGCGGTGGCAGTAGTGTTCGACATTGTCTGCGTGAACCAAGGTGAACTTGCAATTCACGGCGGGACTGGGGAAATCGGTGAAGAGTCGCATTGGACCGTGTTTTGTCGAGTCTCTTATTTAAACCAGTCAGCACGCTGCTATCGCTTTGGGTCCTGGGGACGCGCAATTTTTAAAGGCGGAGAGAGCGACCGACAATTGTCCGTGTGCTTAGTGGTGATAGAAATCCACTCGCACATGTGCAGATCTCAGAGGGTTGCGTGGGACTTTCCGTTCAGCTTTCACGACGAAATAAGCAACCACAAATCAAAATAAGTCTCTCAGTGACGACTCTATGTACAGCAGGTGTGGGGCGGTTCCGGGAGCACCATGACCAAGGTTTATTCCAGGAGATTGAGACGGGCCGTCTCGGCCCGGCAGGTTGGAACTTGACACATGCCCATCCGATATTTCACCGCGTGTGTCCCAAAAGATCGTTCAGGCAGATTCAATAGTCGTTTCAAGGTCGAGACAGGTCAAGGCTAGTTACAGGGCCTCACGTATCCCACAACATACGCTCACGTCTTTCGCCACTGTAATGTCTGGAACACCCAATACTGGAGTTGCCATCCTCGGAAGCGGCATCTTTGCCAAGGAAGGTGGGTGGAACCAATATATTTTGAACAGGCTCACAGTGTCCGAAAATTCACCACGTCACGGTCGTGTTCACAGCGCATCTACCCGCTCTTAAAGTTCTCGGTCCTCTCGCGCCAAACCTGAAGGCCGTCTATTCGCGATCAAAAAAAAGCGCGAGCGAGTTGGCGGACGAAGCGGTGGATCTCCTTCATTCCAGACCGGAGATCTATCACGATGGTGATCCATCAATAAATCTTGATGCCTTGCTTGCCAGATCCGATATTTCGACTGTTATCGTAGTGTTGCCAATCACCGTACAACCCGATATCATCCTCAAGGCCTTGGCGGCCGGAAAGCACGTTCTTAGTGAAAAACCTGTGGCTCCAGACGTCGCCTCTGGGTTGAAACTAATCGCAACGTACGAGGAAGAATACAAACCCAAGGGGTTGGTCTGGAGGGTCGCAGAGAACTGGGAAGCCGAACCAGGCCACACGACCGCGGCACAGGCAATCCGTGCTGGAAAGATCGGAAAGGTGATCTTCTTTAGCTTTCGAGGTGTCGGTCGCATGGACCGGGATTCAAAGTGGTACAATACACCTTGGCGCACAGTTCCGGACGTAAGTCGATCGAATCCGCTTTCTGACGGTACTTTATGACCGATGGGGTGTTCCACAGTATCAAGGAGGATTCTTGGTAAGTCGAAGCTGCATCCATGGGATGCGCGAATTGATTTGGCACTGCCCTATTACATGTGTGTAGCTCGATGGTGGTGTTGTACGTCCATTTTCTCGCTTTATCCTCACGAAAATTCTTAGTGACATGTGCTTGACTCGTGACTCCTCAGCATCCAGTGGCCGCGTTGCGAGTCATTCTCCCTAGTCCCATGGCGTATCTCACAGGATTCGCCTCGTTGAACGTGGAATGGCTCGCGCCACATGACACGATTAATGCCATCATCAAATCTGCAGATGGCTCACACGGTATCTTTGAATTGAGCAATGCCGCGCCCACAGACTCTCGCTCGTCCGTCGGCAATGGGACAGTCATCACAGGCACAAACGGGTTTCTCACCATTAACTCAACAAAGATAAAGGACCCAGTGACAGGAGACGAAAGGTCCGTTTTCCGGATTATCATCAACTCCGTGACCCGAGACGCAAGTGGAAAAGCTGGCCCTGAGAGGGAAGAAGTGATCGACGAACCAGTCAGGGGTGTCGAGTTGGAGTTGGCAAGCTTCTTTGCGGCGGCCTTGGAAGGAAAGGAGGATGGACTGGGCAGTCCCAGGGGTGCACTCCTAGACGTGGCGGTTATCCAAGCAGCGTTGAACAGTGGCGGAGAGTTGATCGATCTCGAGAAACTCGTTTCTCCAGCCTGAAAGGAAACCTTGCGGATACAGAATAAGAAAACATGTACAACAGGAACTATACATACTTGACGTATGCGTGCGACAACGGTCGATCAATGGCGCAGGAAAAACAACGGAGATCTGAGTACTGTTGACAGCTTACCCACCGGGTATACCTCGATAATTGCGACAAAGGACATCCCGACAACATTCAGTCACCTCACTGAACAACGTAATCGACGAATTCCGGACAAGTGTTTTGTAAGACATATAAATGGATACAAGCGCAGCTGTGAACATATCGAATGAATAGGACAATGAAATTATCTGGTATGAATCGGTTTGAAAACAACCAAAGAGTGGGGGAAGAAGTATATCATCATGCACCATGGTGGGATGGAGGTGGAGACAATGCTTCTAAGTTGCTGGGAAGAGGAAGCCGGAGGTTGGTGACGACTTGGTAGACGGCGCCTGGAGAGAGACCGAATTCGACGAGATACTCGGGGGCGATGCCCCAGCCAAGAAGATCCAACACGAGAGACTTTGCTCGATCCAGTTCCTCCTTCGTCACTGGGACCAAAAATATACAATAAGCGACCGAGAAAAAGTAACCATGAAAGCGAGAGCATGTTACTAGGTTCAACTGTGGGAGCGGGACTAACAAGCTCTGTGGTCGGAAAAGGCAGCATCGAAGTCCTGACCTGGGTGGATAAATCTAACTGTGATGGATCCTTGGGTTGTTGCAATAGAGGCCGCGGAGCGATGCTAGAAAAGTGTCCCTCCACGATCTCACCGTCTTCTAACGAATCGCTGTTCGGCATGACGGTATATGATTGGATTTGCGAAAGGGTGTTGGGCTCGCAACCGGAGTTGGGAGATGATACCTCCTCACGGTGCTCCACTGACATGAAGGGAACGGCTTTCGGAAAAGAGTGGTGGTAAGTATGTTGCTGGACCCGGACGGGACAGGTTTACAATCCAAGAATTCGTGGGAAAATACAAATCTACGCCCGTGGGAAGTCATGGCTTGACTTATGTCGAACCAACCTTAACCTGAGGGTAGGGTTCTTTTTTAGTTGTGACGGTACCATAAGTTGTAGTGAGTTTGGATACTTCCTTCCAGTGTACGTTTCCTCCATACGCACTGCCAGCCTACCTCGGGGTCAGGGGTGCCTGGAGAGCCATACCTATATCAGAACCGTAGAAGGTATCGGGAGTCCGACCATATGGGACTACAATCCCGAGGTGGAAACGGGCCATTGCTGTCAACTCGCCTGCGGCGAGCGAACATTGTCTATATTCAGGTCATTTCTTCTAGACAGACACTGGTTTTCGATGCGAGAATCTCGGAGGGAAGAAAGAAATGCGCAAATGCTCTCACGAGGACAACTTGGGTAGTGTTATGATCCCTTCCCACAACACATCAGTACGAGAACTCTAGTGCTGTGCAGACATGAGTGGTTCGTCAGCCACTACTTTTGCTTGCGAGCGCAAAGGTCTGACCTGATGATGCCCTGTGTGCACG
>JBBPLK010000069.1:84526-98545 GCA_038089735.1 Exsudoporus frostii
TAGTGTTATGATCCCTTCCCACAACACATCAGTACGAGAACTCTAGTGCTGTGCAGACATGAGTGGTTCGTCAGCCACTACTTTTGCTTGCGAGCGCAAAGGTCTGACCTGATGATGCCCTGTGTGCACGGACGGAAACCCCTCGGAGCTTCTTCGTCACATTCGCAACAAAATACCCCACACGAAGGTTGTTGAATCTCTCTAAAAAGCGTTGGCGCCACAGGCCTGGCCGACGGCATTATTGATTCCGTGTCATCCAGTGACACTGGTTCCTACGCAAAAACCAGTTTATTCATTTTGAAACATCTGGTGCATCTTTACAAACCTTTCTCGCTCGAGCCAACGGTTTGGGTACCACGGTGCGGCATATTTGGCGAGGCTCTTGGCGAAGTAGTGTTTTGAGGCGGTTCATATAGCCATAATGCTCTCCTCGGGTTCGATGAGACAATCAAGGACGACTAACTGTTCCGGCGATGACGAGCCTGCTTACTCACCTTCCCTTACTGCCAGTCGACTGCGACTTCCTGCTGCCGTGTTTCGTCTCACCAAATTCGTCCACTCAGGCTCGGATCTTGTGACGAACCTCCACATATATCATGTGATGACGTCCACGTTCAAGTTTGGGGACATAGAGGTCGAGACGGCGGAAAACTTGACTGGGACGAAGGATCTGTATCTCGTCCATTCATGGATTCCCCCGTTACTCGACCAAGAGTACTAGTTCTCGCATGGTGCGGCTGCGCTCGGCAGAACCACACAAGCGCTCCGGTCCGTTGCTCGTCTCAGGCAGCCATTTGGGGCGCTCTTGTTCGAGGCATTCTCACGTGTGGAGTACAGGCGAGTCCGCGGACAGTTTGATCATGGTCCAAGTTCGCGAGGAGTCGGAAGTTCCGTTGATCGACTTGATAGACAACATTCGTACAATCGAAGTACAGTAATTTGAACTTTTAGTGCCATGGACCCTTGGCATGATACATCTTGTCTCAGCAAGTTCTCAGTACTTAGAGTTGTAATCTAAATTTCGCACCACCCTTCCATCGCGACCAGAATCAAGTGTTGTCGCTGCCCGTTGTACTTTTTTTTTTTTTTGAAATCTTTGATTTCGCGCACACTGTTAGTTTGAGGTTCCACCAAAGGGCCGCTCGCGAGACCTGCCTCAGACTCCATCGGTTCATTGAAGGGTGGGTTTCTGGACCGCTCGAGATGCCCTCTTTTGAGAACAAATCTACGCATACGATGGTGTGTACACGGGTAGTGTTGATTCACATCAGTCCATATACAGTCCATTTACAATCACAAGAAACCAAGGTACTTCCAGAACATCACGATTCGTCCCAACCCCAACAGCCTTAATCATGGACTCAACAACGCACCCGCCTGTCGGACCATCTCGTCAAAACGCCTCGCCTCATCTCCCCCAGGCACACCATATGCCTCCACGAACTCCCTCGCCTTCTCCAACACCAATTCCAAGAGGTCCGGCTCGCCTTGTAAACGATTCTTCATGTATGCGGCTACGACAACGGTCGCCCACACCTTCTTGTCGATCCCAAGCTCGTCCGCCTTACCTAGCACCGCATCCCCAACGAGTCGAGTGAGAAGGGAGGAGGCCGTAAACGAACCGTCAACATCCATTTGGAGAAGGAGGTCATACACCTCTTGCGAGATCGGGTCCTGTTTACTCGAGCCGCCCGGATTTAGCGCTGTGCCGTTGCTGCCTCCGGGGTTGGCGTTTGTTGCCCCCAAAGATCGAGCGCTTGTGTCCCGGATGAAGTTGGGCGAGGGAGCGCGCTCGATTGGGTCGTGGAAGCGGGGGAGAGGACTTGGAGAGCGAGAGGGTGCCCAACAGGCGCTGCAAGTGGATCCATCGAGAGAACTCAGGCTGGAGAAGGTGTCGGTGCTGTGGTGAGATGCGGGGCTCCCCTCCCGTGTTGGACTAAAGGTACGACTGCGCACACGACCTCTGTTGTCCTCGTCCGTGCCAGAATCGGACCCGTCGTAAGCACCCGGTAACCTCGGCTGGTGTTGAGAGCGAGAATGGGAGGTTGTGTTTGTCGTACTTGTTGACGTCACTGGACCGCCGAGAAACCCAAAGACCGACCCGACGAAGGATAACATGCCATCGATGAGACTGTCGAGGAGAGTGGGGGCCTCGGCTGAGCCATCCTTTTGGGTACTCAGGTCGGTTTTCTGAAGTCTCGATCTAGTCCACGCCATGCTACCACTTCCACGCCCCCTATTCCTTATCCGCTCATCGCCTTTCTGGACAGCGACAAAGGAGGTGTGCTCGCTAACAAGTTGATAGGTCAACCCCAGCCTAACGATGCCAGCTCTCCGCAGGTCATCCTCGGAGACCAAGAGAGCATCGCCTGGAGCTGCAATGGGGAGAGGTCCAACCCTATCATCCAGTTCCATGATGAGCCTCCGTGCAGCAAGAGTATGCACAATCGGAACAATTGAATGCTCGTCGGTGTCACGGAATGGCTTCACCTTCGCTACATTGACAATTAACTCTTGCGGCTCAGAAACTCCCTCCAGTTTAGTAATCAGCTTAACAGAGGTTGGGACAGCCCTGAAGGAACTGATTGCGAAGACCGTGAACCGGATGCCAGAGAAGATCTTCGTCAACGAATGAGGAGCCTGTTGTACGAGTGGCGGAGGTGCGAGCGCCGGGAGACCCGAAGGGAGGTTCAGCGTAGTTTGTGGGGGAAAACGAGTTTGAGGGCTCGAGGCATCGTATCCCCAATCGATGTCGATGCGTTCTATATTCTTTGAGCGTCCAGCATTCAGAAGCAGAGCACATTTTCCACATATATCTTCTGCGGAGAGTGCAAAGAGATACTCTCCGTTACCCGTCCGTGCGAGCCTGGAGCATACATCGGAGGATACTCCGGTTCCAATCCCGAGAACGAACAGACGTACTGACGCCTGAGGTGGCGAATTTCCAACAGCATTGGAAATGACCACCCAGGGATCCAGTGTCTCACTCCCCTGGAATGAGACTGCACTTAAATCAAGCTGATTTAGTGGATTCGCCACGTACATGGATTTGGCCATCTGTAAGTAAGAACACAACTGCTGGGCGGTCAAGCCCACGTGCGTTGAATGCTGCCTGAAGGGCATTCGGAATTTCTGTTCCACCTAAATTGGCACCCATGCTTGCGACGTGTGATGACTGCGATCACAGCGTTAAATCATGATGTTTCGGTAGGAGAAAACATACCGCTCCGCCCAAGGATGCTCGATCGAGACCACGGCTGCTCTGCCATAGGCTTCTAACTTCATTGCCAAAGCTGAAGATGTTCAATGTAGTTCCCGAGCCAGGGAGGAGCCGAAGGAGCATTGTCAAAGTTCGTTTGGCTGTTTCAATCGGGGCACCGCTCATACTACCGGATCGATCAATGATGAAAATATATTCCTGTGAAGCGACCTTGGGGGCCTGGAACTTCGGAACAAGGGTCAGTTGCATTGCGATGGTAGAACCCTCCCCGTCCCCATCCCTTCTTGCATCAAGCACCTCCGCAAAGCATCTGGGCTTATCTAATCCCTCAGCGTGTATGGTAATTACGAAGTCGCTCGTCAAGAATTCGGACGACTTCCATACTGCAGACATACGCCGCTGCGATTTTCGACCAGAATGCCCCTTATAACGTCGGTGTTCAATGTGATGTGTAGGGCTATGGATACCATATATGACATCGCTCGTCTGGATGTCGACGCTGATATGAACCCGGGCTCGGGAATCGGCAGCAGAGGAATTATCCATAGCTGCAGGTGGCGTCCCATAGCGTTCAGAGATGTACATCGGGAGCTGCAGTCGAACGTGGTCCCGCAGACCTTCGTCCAAAAGATCCATTACGAACTACATGCGAGCCGTGGGTTATACAGACAGAACGAGTACTAATTCGATACACACCGTCAAGTAAGCTGTCACTCTCGTGGTGGCGGGAATAGATCCGACTGAGATCGTGAATACTATACGACAAACAACATATCTACATCAGAGTTTATCACAGGGTTAACAAGGCTTACTGTCGTCGGTCACCCTTTCAACGAGTGCTGTCGTCTTCCCTTGCTCTACCGCACGAGTGAACGTAAGCGCAGCCTCTTCCTTTTCCATTACCTCGCCAATGATGACCGATCCGTCTCCCAGCTCAAGCTCGAACGCGCAGACTGCAGCGTTCGCTGGGAGTGGGAAGACATACTTTGCATTTCCCGTGGGTTCATCCGATGAATTGTAAAAGGTTTGGGCGAGGACTACGCGAGACGACACTGTATCACGAAACGCCACGAGTGTCCGATATCGAAAGATGAGCTCAGAAGATAAGGGCAGCTTCCCAACGACGTACCATCCACCACCCACACCTTCACACTCACTTCTTCCAATGAGAGATACTCGAGCACTGTCTTCCCACTCGGTTGGTGTACAATGCCTGTGCGCACCGAAGTCATGGTGTCTGCGAATAGAGGAGAGTAGTAACTGCTGTGAGAACGTTTGGTCACCTTTATCTGCAATCTCTTGCTGTATCGGCACGGAGCGCTGATGTTCGGCGCCTCGTGGTGAAACATCAAATACAAATGCGGGAAACCGAAGCATCAGTTGGGCGCATGACCACTACTGAAGTTGTCTCAAGAGACCGGATAAGGCGCTAGCGATGCCAGTGTGTGCTGCCAGGAATATGCTGTGGTTATCCCCAGAAGAATCCTTCCCTGAGCGCTCTAGACAGAACAGCGTGGATGACTCGCCCCAGAGTCCTTCGCAGCGCGAATACAGCGGCACGTTTCTCCTTTGCTGATACAAGGAAGACTGATGCTTTAGAAGTTGTGAGAGAACCGTCGTTGACATAATCATGCAGACGTAGTTCGAGAATTGGGAGTCGGTTTGGTCTAAGGTTAGGGTTTCCTCTTCTCATTCTCAGCCACGTACTTCACCCACATCATCATGGTACATCCCGCACATTGGTTCATCGCTTACCAGGTCTGAGGTCTCACTGGTTTGCACAGGGAGGTGGAGCGCGTTACCCGTTTCCAAAACATGTATGGTCGCCAGCAGGTGTGTTGGGGTGCATAGCTCTCGCTACCGGCTTTAGCGACAGTAACCGACAGGTGGATGGTGGACTCGCCCTGCGAATTGGGCAAGCAACACGGCGATCACCATGACTGGCATCCTTGCCATTGCATACGGCGTGTGGTCTGTCAGCGCTGAGCGAGAGGTGATGAAGTCTCTCGTTTCAATCATTTGTGCTCCTGACTAACATGCGGATAGATCCGGCACGTTCTTCCCGATCGTCCAATACCTTCGATGTTGGTACGAAAGTTCGCTTTGCTTTCTTGTTCCTGACGGCTCAACGAGGAATTAGTGGGCAAAACAGTTTAGACAACAAAGTCAGGAGGAGACATGAGTACTCGAGACATTTGCTGTCCTCTTCATGTACCAATGCCTTCCGTCTAACTAATTCCATGCTCTGCGTTGTAGCTATTTTTTTTCATGATCCAAGTCGCGATCGTGCTCAGCTTTCTGAATTCCTACACTAGTGAGAGCTAAAACAGTCGCTGAATCCTACCTTCAAAGCCGAACAAAAGCTAAGATGATGGTTCGCATGAACGCAATTCTCTTCCTTCCCTACTGCGGACACTTGATGTTCTTGCCCACAGTTACAATAGAGATTAGGTGGATGAATTGCTGGAATTAACTATGGGCGGCCTGGTCGAACGAGGAAGCCAGAGGTGCGGAGCGAAGTCAGTCACTTGCAACACGAAATCCATATGCACTGGCAGTAGCTGCCGATGAGGGCAGTGAGCCTCATGGTTGCCCCCGGTCATCGAGCTACGGCTATTTGGCAGCCTGGTCATGAGGTTCTGCCATATAAACACAGCCACAGTGTCCGAGGGCGCACTGCGGAGAATGGAACGATTATCGGTGTCTGTAACAATTGGCGAAGTTATGACGTTTAAGACTCGCCAATTGGTCGTCGCACTGGCATTCCGAGTCGATCGAGGTAGTACCATGGCTATAGTGATTTCCGCTGCTCAAGGGCAGTGGTAGACGTGCCAGGCCTGAGCGCAATCGCATCATTCTCTCCAGTAAGTAGCGTCACTGTTGCCTTCTGCCTGACATGCTGTCCAAGCGCATTTCCTGCGAGCACGTCAGAATGAAATCCGACTACCCCGACGTCGACAACATTGTCATGATGGTTTATGTAAATATCATTTGATAACAAGTACGTACGCCATTGACACTGCCATGATTCAAGTTTTTTAAGCTGACTGGTCTGCGCAGTGGCAGACCAACATTTCAGATGGTATTACGATTCTCATTCATTCCACCTGCACTTCAGGTATTCGCTCTCATAGGCAGCGCGCTCGCAGTTCCCACCTCCAACGGGTCAGCTGGTGCACCTTTGATCACTTTAGACTATGGCACATTCCAGGGATTCCAGTCTGCTGGAGACACCGAGTCTTTTCTCGGTGTTCCCTTCGCACAACCACCGTGAGCTCACAGCATATCGGTCCATTTACGCTTCTAATCGTATTCCAGTGTGGGACAACTTCGCTTCAGTAATCCGGCGCCCCCCCTGCCATTCTCTGGCGTTAGAAACGCGACTTGGTTCGGCAATGCGTGTCCCCAGCAACCCATCCTCGCTCCCAATGAATCATTTCCAAACAACCCTGGGCTAAATGGCTTAGCCACCTACCTCGGAGAGTTAGACCCCGCGAGTCAAGTAGCCAATGCCTCGGAGGACTGTAGGTTCAACTTTGCTTGTCCTATCTGGCGTGTCGTTCGCTCACACACGAAACATGTAGGTCTATATCTTAATGTTGTGAGGCCTGCAGGTGTCTCTGTGGGAGCTAATCTTCCTGTCATCGTTGTAAGTTAGTTGTCGGTGATTCTAGAGACAACGAATCTCACCTGATGCAGTGGATATACGGCGGTAATCATCCAAGGCATCCTGATCTCGGACAATTGGAAGCTCACCTAAACAATAGGAGGTTTTGAAAGTGGTGATGCGTCAGCGTACAACGGGAGTCAGGTCGTCTCGCGCTCACTCAATTTGAAGTCACCTGTCATCTATGTTTCCTTCAACTATCGATTGAATGGTTGGTATTCGCCCGATCAGCTTATTGGCTCAACGTCTGACAACAGCTAAATAGCATTTGGATTCCTTGGTGGCAAGGAAGTGCAGGCTGCGGGTCTTGGGAATTTCGGGCTTATTGATCGTAAGTCAGTCTTTGTGTTGAATCTTGGGATATTGATGCAGTCACGCAGAACGTTTGGCCCTCCAATGGGTCCAAAAATACATTAGTCTCTTTGGGGGGAATCCAGAGCAGGCTATACTGTGAGCGTTACAGGTTGGACGCTCTCGACTAGAGCTGAAATGCTGTCCTCTTAGATGGGGCCAAAGTGCTGGCTCGATATCCGTAATGCTACAGATGGTTGGTTATGATGGGCAACTGGATGGACTGTTCCGGGGAGGTGTCATGGTATATTCATGATGTGTTCAACTCAGATACATTGTACGCTAACGGGTCTGCTCAGGAGTCTGGCGCTGCATCCCCGATCCATAGCATCACCTCTCAAGGAGCTCAAGACAACTATGACTTCCTCTTGGAACAGACAAACTGTATTTCTGCGAACGACACATTGGATTGCCTTCGTCAAGCACCTTACAAATCAATCATAACAGCAGTTCTGCAGACCCCTGCATTACTCTCCTACCAGGCACTGAACATCTCGTGGGGGCCGCTGGTTGACGGCGTCTTCTTGAAACAATCGATTAGGCAGTCACTGAGCCAGGGAAAATATGCACGGGTAAGGTTGGTGTGAGGTTAACTGTTCATAATGATCGAATACTTGGCAGTTACCCGCCATTCTCGGGAATGTTGATGATGAGGGAACGTGAGTGATCCGATCAAGAAACCGTCGTAGATATTGATGTCATCTATCCTTTTCAGACTCTTCTCCCTCTACAGCCTCAATACGACGTGAGTATGATTCTACGCCCTCTAAACCGTGATTGACTGACGGCATCATAAGTACAAATGATCAGTTCTTAGAGTACATACAGACGAAGTTAACTATCTATATCTTTCTCCGTGACGTCTCTACTTACAGAATGCACGGTCTGCTAGCTTCCTTGTCGGTGCCACTGAGCATGAAATTAAGGAACTCGGGCAAGTCTACCCGAATAACTCCATTTTAGTGAGTCAAGTTCCTTTCTCCTGGTGCTGTGATGACAACTTGCGTGTTGCAGGGATCTCCATACAATGTCGGAACGAATGACACTCTGACGTAGGCCCTGTTGTACTCCGTTCAATGACATTTTCTCATATTCACTAGCCCGCAATACAAACGCATCTCTTCATTCCAGGGTGATTTTTACTTCCAACTTCCACGCCGCTACGCTCTGCGCTATCTATCTCAAACACAAGATACTTGGAGTTACCGTGAGTTTAAGTCCATCTACGGATGGGTACCAGCTCAATGTCTTCGACAGTCTGGAAGAGGAACAAATATGTTCCGGGCGTAGGTTCCTTCCATGAGAGTGACCTCCAGGAGTTCTATGATGTTACGGGAGCTTCTGATTGGGTGGGCGCTGACGCACTGGGTATGTGATTTGTTAGATTGATCCGTGCAACGTACTAATCTGATTGACCTCTGCACCTCCAGTCAACTTTGCATACACCCTCGACCCGAACGTTCCCCCCAATGGCTATCCTTCTGGTGCCGCTCCGTCCCTGTTGTCCAACATTTCCTGGCCGCAGTACCACAATTTTTCACCTCAGCTCTTGACGTTTGAAGATCCGAAGGTGCTCACATTCACGAACGACACGTATAGGGCTGAAGCATTTGCGTTTTTGGACGTAATGCAGGATCAAATGGGTTTGTAAACCTGGGGACGAAGTTGTCAAGTTGTAGTTACACCAATTTGGACGGGACCATCAAGTTGCGTAGCATTGAAGTCTGCGGTACGAAGACTTCCAGCTTCCACATCTCTAACTAAGTTATGTACCCCTGATATTTAACTATGGAAAAGCACGTCAGTATCTGCTTTGTACCCTCGATGTCTGCTGTTTCCTATTTCTCAAGAGATTGAAGGGAGGCGTCACCTCGCCTCCTTCCTTCCGAGGCGGGCGATCTGTCAAGTATGCACCACTATCAAGACCAAAAGGAGAAGCAAGTCACCTTGGATCGACAGCAACGCTATCCACCCATATGGAATGTGCTGTAAGATGAAGAGATGCCACGATCGACGTTTTTCTGGGGTTAACCTCGTCGATCGCCATTGTTTGATCGTGCCCTGGGGTGACCCTGATCGTCGATCAACAGTACTTGAAACGTACCAGTGGGATAGGGTCAGTGTGTCGTTGGTAGTCTCATCGACCATCAGCGGGCATTGAGACAAGTCAATTGTAGACTCTGACAGGGGGATGTGATCGTAGAGGCGAACCTGGAGGGCGCGAGGACATAGTGTTGTGCATGGGGTATAGGAGGCACGCTGCTTTTATCCCAGGCGTCGCATGTACAGCGTTCTCATCACTTACTACTTACATTTTCTCTCTCCCCGCCCCCCGTTTTTTTTTCCCATTCTTCAAGCCTCTACATAGCCTTGGAAAGCATGTCCACATCTGCCTCACACCCATCTACCACCTCTATGCCCCCAGGATATCGAACCAGATGCACGACACTCACATTTCACTTGGTGTATACCAGATTCCCCTGACCGACGCGCCATGCCTTACCGCCGACACCAACGACCTCGCTCTCCAAATCGACGACCAGAGTGCATGGACACTCGTGATGGCGTTCTTGAGGCTTCGGAGATCCCAGCAATGAGCGAACTTGTTGTACGTATCTGTCAGCTGGAGGTGCACTCGGGCCCAAGTTTCGTTGGCATTGGCGTTTAAAGAAAAATGTTGGTACGACGCTTGGGTAGTGAATATGGTGCGTATCTCCGTGAGATGAGGTTATATTAATTGATCGAGTAATGCGGGTCATCTGAACGTACGGTTATCGAAATGTCGTGTACGATGACCAGGACGAGTTGGCTGAGGCTCTTGCTTCGGACATTCATGGCACGAGGACTCCCGCGCAACCAACCCACGATTCCAGATCTATGCCGGCCACCGTGCTCGATGAATCGTGCGCCCAACTTTACGGGGCATATGCGTCGTTGACAAGGTACCTCGAGGACTGAGAACAACACCATCAAGGCAGAGGTAGCTTCACTTGTGGACACATGGACGAACGGAAACACGATCTCGAGATCTCAAGACGTGCCACGGGCTCTCCAAATCTGGACACCATCATGGTGATATGCGGAGCAGCAGCTATCAAGCGGACGACGACGATGCCGCCAGCATCCATACCATGATCCCCCATGATTTGGAGGGTGCAGACGAGGAAGACGAGGACTAGTGGGTACTCTCACGTCGTAGCGTCTTCATGATTACAGTAACAGGACGATGCGACACAGATGCAGTGCGTTCATCGCTCTTGTCAGCCCGCACTTTGTGCCTGGATTTCGGGGGCGTTCGGCATCCCACGTCGGCATCCCTCACACCTCGCTCCCTGATCAGTGCGTGTGGACCATTGGCCCTTACTGACATGGCGATCTGGGTTGGCAAGTCGTCCCCATTGATACGTCCTTTTCTTCTTTCAAGGACCCGACACGGCGCAAAGTGCAGACGCCTCTCCGTCTCATATCGAAGATCAGAGTTGGTCACATGTGTCGTAGGCTGGACGCAGGCCTCGCGCTCGTCCAGGTCATGACATGGATCATCAACCTAGCTGCGATACATAGGTGGGACAGTCAACTCCGAGAGCAGCTGCGCCGGCAATGAAGCGAGTGGCTTCAAGAAAAGATCCTAGCCTTTGTAAGTGCATTTGTTGATGCCAGGCTCATCGTGCAGGTGCTGACATATATCCTTCAGACACGATCGGCGTACCATGGATGACACAGACAGATTTCTACCTCGACAACACCGACAGTGCGCTCGAAACAGACTAACTTTCCACCGCCCAAACCCCCCTCCAGATCCTTCCCATGACCAGCCTCTCCTTCGTGTACCTCTGCTTTTTTCAACTACCCCTGTGCTTCGGGAACGTGTTGCAGCTCGAGGATGTAGCATGGATATTTTGACATGGGTTGTTGGGAGGGTCAATCAAGGTGGTATCGCAGTGGACGATGATATGGTTGTTGACACGGTGGTATCGGATTTCGGAGACCTTGTTTGGGGGTCTACCGTTGGAGGTGAGGGAACCGCGTCCGACGGAAGCGAGTCTACGTCCTCGTCGTATCTGTCGCCTTCGACTGAGTCACCCGAAGACCGCGGTGTGTCGACGGGAGCTCGGAGAAAGCTGATGACGAAAGAAGCACGAACTCGATGTCCAAGAGCCATGTGCTAGTACGCAAGTGAGTCGCAATTCAAAGAGTGTAAGCCGTTTTCCATTCTGTCTCGTTCCATTCTGGGCGCCAAAGAGAGAAAACGTTGCGTGCTCACATATGTTTGGATTTAGCATGTCCTGAACATGGACATGGGCGTCGTGGTTCTGGGTTGCGTCGTCATTATCATCACGGAGATTCCTTGGAGTACAAGAATGCATTCGTATCACCAGGTTCGTTTGCAGTGGGTAAGAGCATCATTTTTTCTGATCATTCCCTTTTCTTTCTTTACCCTGGGCTTGCTAATGTGCGACCTTCCTCTGGCCCACTACCTCCAAAGTATTTGCCAAAGCGCAACAGGATTTCATGGACATGCCTCTCTGCAGAACCCGGGTTGAGATGACTCGAAACACACCGGCGTCGACATGCATGTCGTGGATGCACTTCTTCAGGAAATCATGGTGGTGATTGACACGGCGAGGGCGTTGGTTCAAAGGGTAGAGGTCTTGGAGGTCGAGTTAAGGTTCCGATTATGGCTTGTAGAGGCTAAGCATAACAGATCGTGCGTGACATGAGGGTGTATCTCTATGGACATCATCCAAGCTGTAGTTTTTCCTACGGTACTTAGGTATCGCCTTCATCGCAGCACGAGGTAATTAAACAAGCACGAGCGAATCGCAAAACTCGGACGAGTCCACAGTCAGAGTATGACTAATACATCAACGTTCACCATCCCTATGAGCTCCTCTAGAGAGACGTCGTCACGTACTTGCACTCTGATCAAGTGATCAGTTGCAATTCGTTTGAACTCCCTGCGATTCAGCGGTGCGAGCAAGAGCGCACCGAAAGGCTGTCTGAGGCGGATGAGAAGGCGTAATGCTCTGGTAAGTTTCGATGGCTGTCCAGAGTGGGAATTCGCATCGTCATTTTGTGGGCTTGTAAAGACAGGGTCGAGAAGGGAGTCAAGCCATGGGTGCACGAGGACCAGGTCTTCCAAGCTGGCCAACTCGTCCGTTGTCTTGATGTCTACTCTCCCGAGCGCGGAAGCTATGACCGTGTAATGACGAGCAGGGTCATCAGTCGAGTCGCCGCATGTGGACATATCCTCAGGCGAGGTAATTGGGAATGCGATGCATGACAGGCTGAGACGGCTGCTGACGAGGCAGGGAGATGGGAGATGAACTACACGGTCATAGGGTTGAATGGCCGATTCCTGATGTGTCGAGGACAACTGCACTGCAGATATCATCGTTGCCATTTGGCCGCGTTCGATCGGTGACGGGACAAAAGATGATAGATCCTCGACGTATACGGTGATTTCAGTGGGAGGCAACTATTATGGTCGGATGCCCGACCCGTCCAAGCTAGGATGGTCGTGTCTCCTGAGCGATAGAGTACTGCTTCCAACAAGCGGCCAAGTGCTTTACGCCCCTCCCCGTAGATAGCCGGGATACTGACACCAAGTATCCCAAACAACGAATAGGCAGTGTCTTCCTGCCTCGTTGCAACGCGGTTTGAAGCCAGACGGAGCTTCTCACGTACGTTGTCGGGTCCAGGGTGAAGTGAGCTTAAGACCTGTGTCTCGACACCAGTCGCAAGGACCATTTGGCACATTACCGCGGGATGTGGTTTGTCGTTAGAGACGTTGATGTCGCGGAGGTATGGCTTCCAGTCTTCCGTGTAGAAACGAATGACGGTTGATGCAAAGTACTCCTGCAACGTCCACGCGCGCGTGTTCCATATACAGTGTACGAGAGCATCTAAGAAAGCATCCAAGTCGAATTCGGCTTCCAGTGATGGAACACCTTTGAGGTGGACGAGTGTCAGCGATGATTCATGATACCACTGGTACATTGACGTGAGCGATTCTTGCAACACAGGACCATCTGTCTTATAAACGCAACAAGTGTCGCTCCACGACCAATGGAACCCGGCGTCGCGGGGTGTGGGACAGAATTGCTGCAATTTGGTATTCGTGGGTGATGTCGGCAGGTCGTACACTGACACAGGTAGTACGTTGTGGGACAAGGGCTCTCTTTCCTCCCAGGTGTGGGACAGGGTAGTGTAACGGAAATATTCCGTGACCGTTTGCTTTATAGTTTCATGGTCGAGTTGTGTGGGCGGAGACAGAATGAGATCCTTGAACTTTGGATATGCTTGAAATGCACGTGTTCGCACAGATTTATCGCAGAGACGACCGCTTTCAGTGTGAATCAGAACGAGTGGCGAGTGACGTAGGCTTTCTGTGACATATGTACTGATGGTTGCCCCAATTTGAGACGGATTGAAACCTCGCTGGCGTAATCCTGAAAACCAAAACATTAGAAGAAGTTCATCTGAGCAAAGAAGTAATGTACTGCAGGACTGGGGATCGGAAGAAGATCTGAGCCTTGAAAGCATTTCATTCAGAGCGTCGATTGCCTCATCGTATCGATGTAAGCCATATAATGCTGTGTGCTTCCTCTCGTAACCCCAAGGCGATAGGGGGTCCAGCGCGACTGCCTAATTCACCTGACCTGCCCACAAAACGAGCCTAATTAGGCTCCTCGGCTACGTGTGTCCTTCAGCCTAGTTAGGCTCTCTTCCCGTAAATTGCTGACACCGGGAATAAACCCGTGCCTAAATATACATACTT
>JBBPLK010000070.1:0-14017 GCA_038089735.1 Exsudoporus frostii
TTGGTGGCCAGACGCTTGCTTCAATCAATGCCAACACACTCCCCCTCGTCGTCGGCATCATCATCATTGGTGTCTGCTGTCTCATTCCTTGTTTTATCGGGTACGACATGGTCCACGTTTACGAGCGCTACGCCTGGATGGTCACATTTTTCGTCATGTGCTGTCTCTATGGACTCGGTGGCAAAGCCGGATATGATGTGAATACCCAAAAGCCATTAGAAGGCACCGGAAAAGCACTCACAGCTGATATTTTTGGCTTCGGTGCAATCATCTTTGGCTCGGTCGCTGGTTGGGCGCCTGTTGCTGCTGACTACAATGTTCGATTACCCGTCGATACGAATCCTTGGCGGGTATTCATGTTGACTTTCTGGGGCTTGTACCTTCCGATAGTTTTCACCATGACACTGGGTGCTGCGTTGATGACAATCACCGACCCCGCCTATGTCGCTGCTTTCGGTCCCAGTGGGGACACAGGTGCATTGATCGCTCAAGTGTTGTCACCTTGGGGAGGCGGAGGAAAGTTTCTCCTGGTGATGTTGGCGTTGAGTGCGATGTGAGTTTATGTCCTCTTGACCGAATCTTGTACTTACGTGTCCACAACAAAGTTCCAACAACATTCCTAATACATATTCTGCAGCTCTCTCCATACAAGCGCTCGGTCGACCCTTTGCCATGGTACCCCGTTTTCTCTGGGTGTTCTTCGTGTTTGTTGTGTATACCGTTGCTGGTGTTGCTGGACGGGAGCATTTCAGTGCTATCCTCAGCAATTTTTTATCCATATTGAGTTATTGGATAGCATTCTTCCTTGTCATCATTGCGGAGGAACATTTCCTATTTCGGCAGAAAGGAGGTCGGTTGGGAGGATATAACTTGGCAGATTGGGATAACCCTTCCAAGTACGTGTTTGTTTTGTAATTACATCCTGATGTGCTCTTCTTATATGGCGTCGTCGACCTGTACCGCATTCTTATGTGTGTTTTTCACTCGCAGACTTCCAATTGGCATCGCAGGTCTCTTGGCGTGCTGTTTCGGAGTAGCCGGCGCAGTGATCGGAATGTCACAGGTGTGGTACACAGGGCCGCTTGGAAGAATGGCCGGTGCGGCGTACGGCGCCGATCTCGGATTCGAGGTACGGCACCTCTCTTGATGTCATCATCAAAATCAATACGTATCACTGACCCACCTTTTCTTTTCTCCATGCATAGCTCGCGGCAGGTTTTGCAGCAGTGGCATTCCCACCTTTGCGATGGATGGAGGTTCGTTTGACAGGGAGATAAGCAAGATATTTCGAGTGATCTCTGGCGCGGGTGGTCGAAGGTCTATGGGCGTATACGTATACGATCTTTGTTTTATCCTGAACTAGAAACAGGCTTTTCGATGAAGAGTGGAGTGTAGCCAGTGCAAGGCATACATATGACATGTGGTGATCCAGTCGTCCGTTCAGTCAGTGCCTGCGTTCTGGGATAAGCCCATCAAGTTGCCAGATAGAACGACTGATCAATAAAGTGGCCAAGACCCCAAACTACAAAACGTTGAAGGGGTATCCTTGTTCCAGATCCTACATCAGCTCACTAGCATTACATAGATATATACTTCTTGGTAGTACATACTTGTCGCAAAAAGGGGCAAACACGAAAGCACAAGTCAACTCAATGTGGTTGTGCAAGAAATGATCGACGCTATTTTTGTCTGATCGCGGTGTAGTCCATTACTGATTCTCTGCCCAAACCTGGGCAATGACTGAGTGGATCCGGGGGTGCTGGCGCGACCTAACGGAGGTATCGTAGAGAAATTCCGAGTTCCGTTCTGACCTCGACTTGTTCGGGATGGGGAATGGATTCTTTATCATAGGTGATCCCGCAAGAGGATACTTCCACCATCCCAATCTGGATGAAGGCCATCAGGTCAATGTGCGAATTAGCATCCGTCTGCTTGATAATCAGCACGGCGCGGGTAGCTGCAAAATTGAGGCTGCCCCTCTCAACAACGGACTGAATCAACCTCTGACGACGTAACCCTCAGAGGAGGGTGCTTCCTCAGGACTTTGGTGATGATCGAGAGACAGAAGGGAAGATCTGAATCTTTGGGAGCACGATATTTCTTAGTGTTCAAATACACAACGACAAATACAACTTCGCAGGAAAGCACAACTGATAAGTACACAACACTAGGTAAAAGGATTCTTTGAGAGCTACCACTACTAGGGGCCAGTCCACCATTTGCGAACCGAGGGAGCTGTTAAGTCTTCTTTTTCTTTGCGCCACTAATAGTCTAGAAGATAACAATGTCAAGTTTTGCTTGAATATGAATGATCAAAATACTGTACTCACCGTTTTAGATATCCTGAACATCTCAGGGGTGCGTTGGTAGAGATTCACTGGCACATTGGTCTTTTTTGCGTCCGATGACGGTTGATGAACTGAATCTGTGCGTTATGGGACCGATGTCTCCATGACAATCAACCCGACTTGCCGCTGCCAACCGTCTTCGGATCCTTGACAACTTCAGATCTCTCTTCCACAGAAGAATTCAACGGCGGGTCTGAAAGTTGGGAAGGTGGTGCTTCTGGAGGACACATTGTTCGGTGCTATCTAGCAGGGACTACTGGATGTGCAGGTCAACCTTGATGTTGGAGGTTTCAAGCTCAGATTCAGACCTTATCCACTCCAATCCACAGCAAGTCGGAGTAATTTGGGCAGCTTCGTCATTCCAAGGGTGAATCGGAATGACCAATTAAACATGTGATCATGTCACGTGCCGCTACAAATTCAAATTCCGCCCCACGTAGTTCTTTGAATATTGCTACGTCGGAGCGGCCGAGGAGAGAAGGAGAGTAATGATATTGCTTAGGAAGCAGCTAGTAACAATATTAATGTACTGGATAGCAGGAGGAATAACCATGGGTAACGAAGATGTCGATGAGGGATATTATGAGAGATGAGCGGGGGCGGGTGGGAAACGCTTCACAGCAACTGCCTGTTGCATGGGAAATGTATTAGCGCGCTGGGCCCGGGGGAAAAACTGCGAGGCACCGAAATGATGGGTTGGGCATTGGAAGTGGCGAGCGCAACGATGAGAGGTGACCGGGACTGGTGATGGGAGTCGGAACAGTGATGGCACGAAAGGAAGAAGATTCGTGCCCCGCGCGTAAGTACCTACGCTCGTCCGAAGCCTGAGACTATGCTCTGTTGGCACAGACCCTGCACGTGCCACGGCGCTATGCCACGGAGCTGCACACTAGTACTCGGTAGCGCCATAGTCTCTTGACCAAGACACGCATCATGTTCGATTTCAGAGCTGTCACAATGTCGATTCAACGCCTCATCCAGAGCATGCGCAACATCCCCGGAGCTATTTTGCGACTTCTTCGTGCCATTTTCGTCCCAATGGTACTCCGTGGCGCAAGTATGGTCTCGAAAATTTTGCACCCAGTACGCCCTAACTCCCCAGCATCCCAAACATCCCCGCACACGGAGGGTGAACCATTGTGGAGAGGTGCCAGCTATTCTACCGTTGCTGCCTCTTCTGCCCCAGCCTCTTCGACAGTCTCGCTACGTCCAAGACCTCATGATGATTCCGCCAACAACCTGTCCCCGTCCATGCCTGGTTACACGCCACGTGCGACTCCTGTTACAACTCTTGATGCCAAATTTAAACCAGCTGCACCGGAACAAATTCAGAGGCATCTACGACGGAAGCTGACGTATGTATCAGTACATGTGTTCTATAACAACCATTCTAGCCCGTCACTGAAATGTTTCTTTCCTTTCCTTTCTTCTGTGAAGAGAGAAAGGGGACAATCAACTAACTATCAACGCCGGGAAAATTGACTACTCAGAGTGCGTGCGCGCATACTGTCATTGTAGTTCCATTTGTGAAAGGTTTCATCTACAGGAACACCCCTGGCGTATGGGAACGAATCGTGCATCCAGAAGGGGCGCGCTATTTCTTCAATCCCCATAAGGTTCGAGCCTCAGTGTTCGGTAGTTTAGTGCGCTCTTCATTGGTTACTCTGCAGCAAGTCTTCACGGACATGGGCCTTACGCAACAAAATTCTGTCGAGATTGATGAATGTATCGACTTTCTACGGGAAAAGGAAAATGGAATGGTTCCAGGATCACTCTTCCAGGAGACACGTACGCAACTCGTAATACAACTCAATGAAGAAGACAGTGACGAAAAATGGCTCTACTATTTTGTCAACCATGGGACCCGTGTGGTATTCTGGGTCGACGAATTTAAGACGGAGGATCTGTCTGCATTCGATGATCTAAAAGGTGTCACTGCGATGAGTCACATCAGTGAGTCACTTGAAGCTTTATCGATTTTTCTCGTTCCCCTGATGCGATGCAGGATACGCAATCGAGTCTCAGTACTGGTAGGTAGGGCAGAGAGAACCCTTTGGACCCGGACTGATGATTGTAGGATGCATTGCGAGCAATATCCGAACTGTAACTCTGTGTCTCAAGATCACGTCACTGAGTTCACCGGGATGATTGCTCACGCTTGTGCAGGTTATTTTCATAACACTCCTCACTGGGGACAGTGATCACTCATAACTGGCTAGATCGTAGCACGTCTGTAGCACCACTGTCAACGCTTAATGAGAGTCAGCTCGCGAAATTGTTGGCACTGGTACCATACCTTCAATGTAACCAGCTGTCTACTTGCACTCGTCATATGCATGGCTTATACCAAATTTACCAGCCCGGGTTGGTGTAACCGACGAGTATGCCTTGTGGATCATAGGTAAGCCTACAATTAAAACTTACCATTCCTCGTCGCTCAGCCTCTTATTAGCCCGTGTGATGAGCAATTTTGGTCGGTGGATTCTGCTTTCCCGTTTCCCAAGTCTGAGTGGCACTTCAGCTACCATGAGGTTCTACAACTTCTATGGGCAACCGGGGCCACGATTGGAAGCCAACCTATCCGTCTATATCAGAGATGGAGATGGAGATAAGCACTCTTTCCTGTTCCCGCCACTGGATATGTTCCTCTTCTTTGCACCATCCGCACAAATCAAGGAACTCAAGGACATTTGGGTCGACGATATCATCAACTCCACACGTTGGGAAATTTTCTCGAACAAGTTGGGCGATGAATGGAACGGAATCACGATCTATGTGAGTGGATCACTAGACCAACTCGCTGAGTGGACGCTTTGGCAGCTGACATGGAACTTCGGCAGTCCACTGTGATGTTGGCTGTCGATGTCAGCTTTCTAGCTGTGCCAGATGTAGGTTCGCAATCAGTCGCCACGATTGCAATCTATATGTCTCTGTTGACCATCGTTGGTTCTTTACTCTCGTCCCTACTGCTTGCGAGCCAGAAGCGTGCCCAGGACGACTCTGCTGATAGTGCTGTACGTTATTCATGCATGGTGTTCGTTGACTAAGTATCTGATGAATTTCCAGGCGTCGTTCATCTCTACCATGACTCAATTGGGAGGATTCACGCCTCTGGGAATCGTATACAGCTTACCGTTCGCATTATTGATTTGGGCGTATGTATTGACCGTTATCCTGTGTGAACTCACTGAACTTACCGAACTGTAGAATGATCTTCTTCCTGTTGGCATTATCCTACGTCATTTTCCAATCGAGTGATCGTGCCACCCTGTGTACGATTGCGGTTGGTATGGGGTTGATTGCTGGACTGACATCCTTACCCATCTGGTGGGGACCGTACAGTAAATCTTGGTCGTATCTAACTGGAAAGCTCCCCGGCGTGTGCAAGGACTTTGTCGCTGCCGCGGCCCGGAAGCGTAATCTTATAAATGCCACATCAGTAGATAACATCGAACTCGCTTAACACTGGGTGCAAGAGACAATTTTATCATCGAAAAAATGTTGAGAAAAATGATCATAAAAAGGCATAGTTATACCAAAACGATTCTAACGGGCAAATTAGAATACAAAATTATACAATGGTAGTCGAAATACAATAGTTTTCAGATCGAAGGTACATTTCCAATACAATAATATTATAATTTTCCTGTTAGGGTCATTTTAGTATAATTATGCCTTTCATGATCATTTTTCTCAACATTTTTTTGATGATAAGATTGTCTCTTGCACCTAGTGTAATTATAAGCTTCTTCGATAGGTGAGGACGAAAAGGGAATTTCGAGCCAACCCAAAAGATGTACAATAGGCATTCCTGTATTGTCATACGCCTCTCAGACATGCGGTACAGCATATAGCACTAGTGTACATTGATACGAGTCCTACAATCTACAATGCAGACCAGGGAAGGTTATATTCCATAGAAGAAGGCAGCATAAGATTACATAGAGTCCCAAAGAATCCCAGTATGTGACTCTGTAACTTTCAACTTTGTCCCGACGTACGGGCTCCGAGCTCCCGACTTCATTTCATTCCCTTCCTGGACGTATCATTGTATTATTGCATGATTTACGATTGGATATATATTTCACTGAGGAGGTCCACAGTGTGATTCAACCGTTAATCTGAAACCTCGTAAGTGCTTATAGTGACATGCTTCTTTGCGAAGATGCCGCATATCATAATAGTAGGAACGATCATATATATATGCTCAGTGATCGATCTCTCCAGCAGGGACATGTACAACGTAGGCAGCGGTAGGCTCCCGGGGCCCGCTCACTACTCGGCAACACGCTCGCAGTGACATACGCAGCCACTCTGACCTCCGTGAGGCCGACCCATTCCTTCCATGTTTCAAACTCTACGAATCCGTACTCTAACCTCACATCCGAGAACTGGTATGTACTACTGTTCCCTATCTCCGCGTACTAGAATGCAGGCACGAGAACCCGAGATTCTATACATTTCCGCCTCACGCGAGTCCTGAAATATTCGATAGCAAGATTGGATAGTAACTACTAACAGCAAACACGGCAGGGAAAAGTAAGAGAGAAAACGTAGGTAGAAAACTAGGCACCAAGATGTATATATAAAATGCGTTGGTCAAATGGTATATCCTTCAGTTTCTTCATTGTCCTGTTCAGTGCCAACGCTGCACGGGTATAATCCAAACGACCAGACTCGTCCATCACGTTGTCGTAGAACACCGAGGTGATCTTGTTCGTCTCACCATCGTCCACTGCCCACATCGTCCCGATCACAGAACGGAACCCGGCGAACTGCATCGCCGACGCCAGATGCATCACCTCATCTGCACTTTCCTCGTCCCCGACAGTCGTATGACAGGCGGAGAGGTACGCAAACTCGGCCTTCTCAAGTTCACATCGAATGATCCGCTCGATCGTGAAGTGTCCGTCGTGGAGAGCGAACGCGGACTCAAATGGCTGTTTGCGATTCGGGATACCATGGCACGCAAGGTGCACCCATTCGTTCTTCCCGAGTTCCTCCGTGACACGGGCGATGGAGGACTCTTGACCCTCGATACGCGTGAATGAGGTGACCCCATCGACGCGCTGACCAATGTGGGTCAGTTCAGTGCCGACAGAAACAAGTTCATTCACGCCCTTGGCATTCGCTTGACCTATACCGACGAAATGTTTCGCTTTTAATGCAGAATCCGAGAGATCATGCCGTCTAGCACGAATGAGGGCAGAAAGGGTGGGGGTGTAAGACGAGATGTACAGATTGGCCAGATTCCGTTGGCCCGTCCTATATGGACCGGCAGCGTGGAGGGGAAGAAGAGTAAACTCGGCGGTGGGGCACCACCAGATGCGTGATTGTAATGGATGTACCGTCCGGATGAAGTCGACAATGGGGGAAACAACCTCATCCCAGAGTTCCCGCAGAGTGATGGCGATATCTCTTTCCACGACCATCGACTTCGCACGCACAATCAAGTTACGGAGCCTCGACGATAGTTCTCGGACGCCTTGCGGTGTGATTGATAGTGGGATGTGGACGGGATGTCGGTCGACTAGGACAACGAGAGCATCACAACCATATTTACTCGCATTCACGATGATGACAGGGCCCTCGCGGGCCGCCTGTTGGAGATCGGAGAAGGGTAGGGGGAGAAGGAAATGGGAGAGACCAGACAACCTGCGGATTCTGGTGACGACTCCTTGCAATTCAACGTTGAGACGGTACACCCGATCATGCTGATCTGGACCAGGTGAATCAAGGGCAGTCCGAATGAGGAAGGTTTTCTGTGTGAACTCGTCCGCCAACAGCTTCCCTGTCGAGGACGATGCAATGACATCATCAAGCGGGGAACGGAGGCGATTGAGTTGGCTCCAAAAAACCCCCCGACCTTGCTCAAGAAGCTCAACCCCATGCATGGGAGAGAGATTGCGAAGACAAGCTGAGAATGTGTCAACTGCAAGGGACGACGTAAGGTCCTTGAGGAGAGTGTGATGTTGAGGTAAAGGGGGTAGAGTGGCGACATGATGAGTAAGTAAGCGAAGAGATGTTTGATAAGCTAGGAGTGTTGTGGGATGCTGGAAATCTTCAGCTACATGGACCCATATCCGAGTGGCAGACAAATCAGTGGAAGATACCATTGAGGATAGATCTGCCAGCTGAGCATAGAGACCAAATAGCTCCTCCTTATCCTTTGACTGACTCAACCTTGTGAACCGAGTAAGCAGGTCGCCTGCCAGATCAGTTAATGATTGGGATCGATTTGGTTGCCCCAGGGGGCGAAGCTCCAGTGCATTGCGGCCGAGGACAATCGCTTCATTGAGGTCCTCTATTTCCCCGACCTTGTTGTACCTAGTAGAGAGACGATTTGCGAGGTTGACCAAGGATAATGAACGATCTGAATGCCCCTGCGGGCACAGGGCCAGTGCATCTCGGTTGAGGCCAATGGCCTCATTGATGTCCTCCATTACACTGAGCTGCTTATACCGAGAGGAGAGAGTAACTGCAAGGTTGTTCAAAGAGCTTGGCCGAAGAGGGTGCCCTGCTGGGCGAAGCGCCAGTGCATCTCGGTTGAGGGCAATGGCTTCGTTGATGTCCTCCATTGCCCTGAGTTGGTTGTACCGAAGGGAGAGATCAGCTGCGATGTTGCTCAAAGATGTTGAACGATATTGGTGTCCCGGTGGGCAAAGTGCCAGTGCATCTCGGCCGAGCAAAATGGCCTCGTTGAGGTCATCTATTGCCCCGAGCTGGTTGTACCGAGTGGAGAGATGAACTACAAGGTTGATCAACGACATTGAGCGATGTGGGTGCCCCGGTGGGCGAAGCGCCAGTGCTTCTCGCTCGAGGACAATTGCCTCGTTGATGTCTTCAGTTGCCCCGAGCTGCTTGTACCGAGTGTAGAGATCAAATGCGAAGTTGCTCAAAGACACTGCACGATCTGGGTGCCCCGGTGGGCGAAGTGCAAGTGCATCTCTGTCGAGGAGAACAGCCTCGTTGAGGTTCTCCATCACCCCGAGTTGCTTGTACCGACCGCAAAGATATACTGAAAGGTTGTTTAAAGATATTGAACGATCTGGGTGTCCCGGTGGGCGAAGCGCCAGTGCATCTCGGGCGAGGGCAATGGCCTCATTGATGTCCTCCATTTTCCCAAGCTGGTTGTACCGAGTGGAGAGATCAACCGCGAGGTTGCCCAGAGACTCCGAATGATCTGGGTGCCCTAGTGGACGAAGCGCCAGTGCATCTCGGTCGAGCAAAATGGCTTCGTCGAGGTCTTCCATCAACCCGAGCTGGTCGTATCGGGTGGAAAGATGAACTGCGAGGGTGTTCAATGATTTTGAACGATCTGAATGCCCCAGTGGGCGAAGCGCCAGTGCGTCTCGGCCGAGCACAATTGCCTCCTCGAGGTCCGTCATCCCCCCGAGCTGGTTGTAACGATCACTCAGATGAATTCCAAGAGATGTCAAGCAGCCAGATCGCTCGGGGTGCCCGGGTGGACAAAGTTCTAGTGCCTCACGATCGAGGACGATTGCCTCGTTGATGTAATTGGTCCCGCCTCCTTGCTCAAACTGGGCGACAAGGGATTTCGCCCGTGAATGCAACTGATCAACTGGCAGGCAGTTATTCCACTGCTCTTCGCAGCAGCAAAAAGAGACAAATACCTTTTGAATCCATCTGGGCTGGCTGAACTTGATTCGACATGGTGGTTTGGGAAAACGCTGGGATACTGTGCGAGCGGACCAGGTCCAAAAAGGCAATGCCTCCGCTGAGTGGTGCAAAAAACTAGCATGTATACCGAAATACTGTTGCATTCATCACCGCTACCATCCGAGAACGATGTCTTCCTTCATTCTTTGCTTACCGCTCTTTCCTTTGAAGGGCTGTAATACCTCGGCAAAAAATGCATTGTTTCCGCAGAGCGGCCAAACCACACCGTGAGTCCGTGTCTCCTCTGCTTCGTCATTACCGTGACCAACGCACCCAAATATTCTCGATTAAAGATACTTGCCCACATCACGCGAAGTCGTTGGCAAAATACCGTCGCTGACACGCAGCCGCTTCGACAACTTGAAGACATCCTCTGTTCAGCTTCACCATACTCCAATGCTGCCTCTGCAAGTCGCATAATGCCGTCGCCTGAACCCTTGTAACGCACGACTTCGGTTATCCTCGTCGTCAGAATCGATCTCGATAACCTCACCCCTCACCACAGCCGTCTCCACGCACAACAGCGTGTTCATTGGAATTGAAAACGTGCGTCTTGTTTGTCTCGTGGTGATCCGGGTTTCTGTGCGATCGCTCCCGGCGTTTGACATGCCATCATCACTGCCCGTGCCCTCCGCCCACTCACCTCGTTCTCTCCCTCTCCTGCGCCTTCGGAGGATGGCAGCCGCGAGTCCTATGACAAGGAAAAAGGTGTTTACGCTGTCGACACAGAGGCGTACACAGTCGAGGATGTCCCAGATCAAGTCGTTGCAAAACGTTTTAGTGTCTTTGGCCCTCTTCCCTCTTAGCTCTTCGACAGTGGTGTTGAAGCAAGAGGCGCAGAGCGCGTTCCAGAACACCGAAGAGAAATCAAATTTTCCTGGAACACGTCTGTTTCTTCGATGTTCAGTCGTCCCCGATCTTTTGCTTATCATCCTTCACAGCTTATCAATGTGGTGGTACGTCCGATTTCTCAATTTTATTTCACGCCTCACACATGGAATAGGTCGGTCAACATGGTACTCACGACAATACCTGTAGGTGTATTAGGTCAATACGCGTTCACTCTTACCCTACCGTACATTTCTAATTACCCATATTACCTTGTACTCAGACGTAGCCCAGTCATGCCGTCGCAGCTATCCTCTGCTTTGGCGGTATCGGTAGTATAGCAACGACCTTTATTGCCACCCTTGGCCCACAAACTGGCTTGCGTACCATGGTCATCGCACGCTATAGTTCAGGGTACCTCGGTGGGGCGTTCTATTCTGTCCTAAACATCCTCACTCAGTACGTCTTTTGTTCTATGCTTGCCACCAGCCTCGTTGATACTCGGCCTTTAGGCTCGGCTTTGCCACGGTGACTGTTATCCTTGGTGGCCAGACGCTTGCTTCAATCAATGCCAACACACTCCCCCTCGTCGTCGGCATCATCATCATTGGTGTCTGCTGTCTCATTCCTTGTTTTATCGGGTACGACATGGTCCACGTTTACGAGCGTTACGCCTGGATGGTCACGTTTTCCGTCATGTGCTGTCTCTATAGACTCGGTGGCAAAACCGGATATGATGTGAATGCACAAAAGCCATTGGAAGACACCGGAAAGGTACTCACAGCTGATATTTTTGGCTTCGGTGCAATCATCTTTGGCTCGGTCGCTGGTTGGGCGCCTGTTGCTGCTGACTACAATGTTCGGTTACCCGTCGATACAAATCCTTGGCGGGTATTCATGTTGACTTTCTGGGGCTTGTACCTTCCGATAGTTTTCACCGTGACACTGGGCGCTGCGTTGATGACAATCACCGACCCCGCCTATGTCGCTGCTTTCGGTTCGAGTGGGGACACAGGTGCATTGATCGCTCAAGTGTTGTCACCTTGGGGAGGCGGAGGAAAGTTTCTCCTGGTGATGTTAGCGTTGAGCGCGATGTGCGTTTCTTTCCTCTTGACCGAATCTTGTACTTACGTGTCCACAACAAAGTTCCAACAACATTCCTAATACATATTCTACAGCTCTCTCCATACAAGCACTCGGTCGACCCTTTGCCATGGTCCCCCGTTTTCTCTGGGTGTTCTTCGTGTTTGTTGTGTATACCGTTGCTGGTGTTGCTGGACGGGAGCATTTCAGTGCTATCCTCAGCAATTTTTTATTCATATTGAGTTATTGGATAGTATTGTTTCTCATCATCGTCGCGGAGGAACATTTCTTATTGCGGCAGAAATGGGGTCGGTTGGGAGGATATAACTTGGCAGATTGGGATAACCCTTCCAAGTACGTGCTTCTTGCTTTGTAATCACATCCTGATGTGCTCTTCTTATATGGCATCGTCGACCTGTACCGCATTCTTATGTGTGTTTTTCACTCGCAGACTTCCAATTGGCATTGTAGGTCTCTTGGCGTATTATTTCGGAGTAGCCGGGGCAGTGATCGGAATGTCACAAGTGTGGTACACAAGCCCACTTGGAAGAATGGCCGGTGCGACGTACGGTGCCGATCTCGGATTCGAGGTGCGACACCTCTCTTGATTTCATCATCAAAATCAGCACGTATCACTGACCCATCTTTTTTTTTCTCCATGCATAGCTCGTGGCTGGTTTTGCAGCAGTGACATTCCCACCTTTGCGATGGATGGAGATTCGTTTGACAGGGAGGTAAGCAATATTTGTCGGGTGATCTCTGGTGCGGGTGGTCGGATGTTTATGCGCATACGCGATCTATGTTTTGTCTTGAATTAGAAACTAACTTTTTTTGATTGAGAGTTGAGGTGGCATAAGGACATTCAGTTGTTCATTCAGTCAGTACTTGCTCATTGACGACGTTGGTCAGGCGTAGCTTCAACTCTGGTAGAGCCGTTGATACACTGGCACATACATATGTACTCATGCTTTCCACAGCAATTTGCATTCACACACATAGGCTTCTTATCCATGGGGGAGTCCGCGTTATCATCCATACTCAACAATCGTCATCTTTTCATGCCGAAACCAGAACACGGGTTCAACCGTTACATATACGCTTACACGTCTTCCTGGTCCTCTTCTGCGGAGACTTGCGACTCGTCGACGTTGAACGCCTATTGAAAATCTGTTCCATCTCTGAAATCAGTGAAATGATTCCGATGACCCTCTCTGTCGATCTGGATGTACTTCGCTTGGGTGTCGTTATAGAGCGGCTCATACATATTAAGCAGGACTTGGATGCATCATCCAAGTTCGTCGGCACTCTCTTCCACTTGGGACCTGGATTGCAACCGAAAGCATTAACTAGGACGACTTCACTGCCAGTGAGTGGAGCCGAGTGGAGTGTTACTACAGTCCGCGGGATAAGCCTATCAAGGAATCGCCAGCTGGCCGATAGGACTCGACTGTGATCAATAATTTGGCCAAGACACCAAACCACGCCCCACATGATCATCAAATCACTCGATCCTTCAACATATTTGGATCACTTCACTGGTGGAATGAGTTTAGATCTGTTGTTCAGTGTTCGCGGCGTGCCAGCACCCGAGGTTTTCCATACGCCTCTCCTGGCGTGAATCCCGTTCGAAATGTTCGATAGCAAATAAGATACCAAGTACGAATAGCAACTACAGCAGGGAAAAGCAAGAGAGTAAACGTAGGTAGAGAATTAAGCACCGAGATGGATATATAGAATGCGTTGGTCAAATGGTATATCCTTCAATTTCTTCATCGTCCTGTTCAGCGCCGACGCTGCACGGGTATAATCCAGACGACCACGCTCGTCCTTCATATTCTCGTAGAACATAGACGTGATCTTGTTCGTCTCACCATCGTCCACTGCCCACATCGTCCCGATCACAGAACGGAACCCAACGAACTGCATCGCCGACGCGAGATGCATCACCTCATCTGCACTTTCCTCGTCCCCGACAGTCGTATGACAGGCGGAGAGGTACGCAAACTCGGCGTTCTCAAGTTCACACCGAATGATCCGCTCGATCGTGAAGTGTCCATCGTGGAGAGCGAAGGCGGACT
>JBBPLK010000070.1:17130-40206 GCA_038089735.1 Exsudoporus frostii
TCTAGTGCCTCCCGATCGAGGATGATCGCTTCGTCGAGGTAATTCGTCCCGCCTCCTTGCTCAAACTTGGCGACAAGGGATTCCGCGCGTGAATGCAACTCATCCACTGGCAGGCACATCATTTACTGTTCTCCGCGTAGACAGAAAGAGACATGTACCTCTTGAATGCGTCTCGGCCGACTGGACTTGATCCGACATGGTGGTTTGGGAAAACGTTCGGCTACTGTGCGAGTGGGCCAGGACAAAAAAGGCAACCGTGATGCAAAGTTCTGCTACACACAAATTCGCCATGGATGGAGAGCTCATTGTCAGGCGAAACATGAAATCCACATCTCGAAAGGCCGAACTGCCAGTGTACCTCCATGAATGGACTATAGCTACTTGTTAGCTAATATTGGAAACCTCGCCCTCTCTTCCTCATTCGTTGTATTTGGTTGCATTACACCAGGGCCGCAGGATGTTGATCGAATGTCCCGACAAGATTCTTAACGTCGCATCTCGCGTAAAACATACCTCACGGTGATGGTCGTCCTCAGCAACACAATCCCCGAAATCTCCGTCGCCTGTTTCCTACTCGGCGCTGCCTTCCATAGGGGTGTACATGTTAACCTCCAAAACATCCAGTACTAGTGGATCATCACCATGAACGCAACTCCATCATGTCTTATAAACCATCTCGCATGTGGTTGTCATATAGCGTTCATCCCAACCGCTGTGACGCGCGGACCACGTGCACTGATGATGCGTCCTTCATTCAGGGTGTGCGGAGGACAACCTGTGCTGTCGGACCTGTTTGCTGCGTCCATCGGACGCACCTCTCCGAGGATCATGGCCGCGTACAATACACCCATGGACAGGCAGAGGGGCGTGCAGTTTCGAGCCTGCGATAGTTCTCGTCAGGGGGGCCTAAACCGCTGCCCCCGACCGTCCGTCACGGTCCGTGACCCAAGTCGGCACGATAGAGTTACAGGCAAGTATACTAGTAATGTGGGACATCTTTCCAGTACCTCATCGATTGCTTATCCATACTTACATCAGATCAGATGGTACGAAACCGTGATCATGACTCGAGCGACATGGAGGAGCTGATGTGGAAAGAAAGAGATATATCACCGATGATTGTCAGATAAGTGAAGCTTCGATATCACACACCATGCGAGTGCAGGTTCCTGGAAGCATAGTTCCGAAGCAAGAGCGAGAGCACCTTGCGAACCGAGTGTATTGCCAGTGAAAGCCACCTTCCAAATACTTACAGGACTCGAGGTCGTCCTGTCAAACCCCCTGTCGAAGATTTCGGACCTCCACGCCCATGAAATACGGGGAGCTCCGTTTACAATACGAGACAGATGGGTACCCAGGTTTGTGACACTCAGGTGTTCAAACGGCGGACTGGCTGGCAGCACCGTTTCGTGTGCCCACCAGGATTTTCTTGTTGATACGCAGTACCACGCTATAACTAGCTAACCAGCCACGCGGGATTCGACGAGATGTGACACTCCGAGACATCCTTGTCTTCCTCTCCATTCGCTTTACAGTAACAAAAACAATCAGTGGGATACATTTCGTATTAATCGTCTGGATATATCGCCACACCCATCGACACTCAAGCATACAACCTCTTCGTGTACCTACATTCCACATCAGTAATCCCATCCCCTCAGCAAAAAAAGAAGAGACGCACGAATTCAAGCCATGGACGCCCCCCTCGACCTGCGCACTCGCCGTCCTCAACTCAAATCGCACACGCCCCGCCTTGACGCCCTCCTTCAACTCGTCCACGCTCCTCACGCCGATATCCTGCAGACTGTGTTGGACCCCCACATACAAATAGGGTAGAAAGGCCTTGACGCTCCCCTTGTCCTGCACGTCTCCAGATACCCCTTGCGCCACCTTGACCGCCGAGGACTCGGAGAAATACCGTGTGGTGGCTGCGTTCTCGTGTGGAGCGCTCGTCGGCTGCGGAGCGTGTTTCGTCGAGCCGGGTTTACCGTTGACCTTGGCGGGGACGCCAGGTTTACCCGCTTCCATCGCCTCGAGACTGCCCATGCCTCGATAGGCCTTGACTCGCTTCCCATCGTGATAAAAGTACTCGCCCGGGGCCTCGGACGTACCCGCCAATAAACCCCCCATCATGACCGCGCTCGCACCCAGCGCCAACGCCTTGACGATGTGCCCCACGTTCCCGACCCCACCGTCGGCAATGACGGGGATGCCAAACTTGCTGGCAAATTCAGCTACGGCGTACACGGCCGACGCTTGGGGCCGTCCGACGGCCATTACTTCCTGCGTGATACAAATCGACCCGCTGCCCATTCCAACTCGAAGACCGTCTGCGCCAGCGGCAATGAGGTTGGCAGCCTGCTCGCGCGTGACGACGTTGCCCGCAATCACCTCGAGTTTGGGGAACGATTCCTTGATCCAGTGGATCATGTCGACCTGGAAGATCGAGTTTCCCTGCGACGAATCGAGTACGATGATGTCGAGGCCCGCCTCGACGAGTAATTGCAGACGTTCCCTATCGTTGGGTCGTGTGCCGACCGCAGCAGCAGCATAAAGCTGCTTGCTGTGAGGGTTCTTGCTCGCGAGTGGGTAGTTCTGGTTCTTCAATAGATCAGAACGGGCGAGAAGGGAGGTGAGTCGGCCTTGGTCGTCCACGATGGGGAGCTTTCCTTTTTTGGAGGAGCGCAGAATAATATTCGCCTCGTTGAGCGTGACACCCTGAGGAGCGGTGACCAGGGTGGTGGTCATGACTTCGTGAAGAGACGTGGATGGAGACTCAAACTGGACGTCGCGTGAGGTGACGATACCAACGAGTTTTCCTCCGACAGATCCAGTGTCTGACGAAAAAAAATTGTCAGGCGCTAAACCAAGGATAACACTAGAGATATCAGAAGAACATATGAATTCCGCAGATCACAGAGAGAATCCGTTACTCGGAAGAACGAAGATTGTAATGAAAGATGTATACATCAAATATACAAATCAAATAGAAGCCCAACATACCGGTGATAGGAATCCCACAGAATCCGAGACGCGCTTTGACGTCCAGTACATCAGCGACAGTATGATTAGGAGAGAGCACGACGGGGTCGGTGATGAAGCCATTTTCATGCCTTTTTACAGCGCGGACCATCGCTGCCTGTGAAGATGGGGGCTGGTTATGATGAATAACACCGATACCGCCCAAGAGGGCAAGACTGATCGCCATCTCTGTTTCGGTGACGGTATCCATCGGACTACTCAGAAAAGGCGTCTTCAAGGCGACGTTGCGGGTGATCTTGGTCTCTGTGATGACGACAGATGCTGGAAAGTCAATCTTTCCAGGGAGCATCAAGAAATCGTTGTAGGTAAGACCGCCATGGACGTGCGAGTCCATGAGCTCCTGGACGGAGAGCCCATCTGAGCTCGGGTACGTCTGCAGATGAGCGAGGGCTTGAGAAGGGTCAAGTAATTCTTTGGATGGGGCGGGCATTTTAGCCGGCTGGAACGGGAATTTTCGGGGACATTATATCAGTTAAATTGAATCGGAGATTCAATGTTGGCGGGGGGTACCTGTCGACAATATTGATGGAAGCCTGACAAGTGCATGACGTGTTGCATCATAGGCGAATATCGGTTTTGCGGAGTTTGGATACGTGATAAGATAGCACTTAGTCAGCCCCTGAGCTCTGGTCAGCCCCCGACGAACGGTATAAAGCATTTGGTAGACGCGTACTCGTTCCAAGACCGCCATGAGCATCAGCCCGCAGAAACGATCGTCTGCTGGTATCGTCGCACCCGTCGGATACATGCTCGGCAACAAGTTGCTCTCCTTTGCCAAATCGCGTCTCCCGGTCCCCAACAAACCCAAGACACGCAACCACCATCGAACGTTTCTGACAGTGGCACCCATCCCGTTCGCACCCCTCGTCGACACACACGCGTTCCAGCCACCGCCGCCTTACTCTGCACATCCAGACGAGTCTGCCGAGTTTCTGCTCGTCCCACACAACACCCCCGAAGAGTCTGCACGGACGGTGGTAGAACACAGTCTCGATTTCTCGACGGGCGGGTACGTCCGACCGATCGGTCTGGGTCTCGAAGGCGTCGAAAAAGGCGACGGGGAGCGATTCGACGGACTCGGTCGACTGAGTGGGGGCTTCAGGGCGTGTGGCACGAGCGACGCGCTGCGCGAACAAGTGCGCCGGATGCTCACCGAACGCTCGCAGCGTCGACGGACACGGGCAAGCGAACAACCCACGACGCGGCACGACGTGTTTTATGCCTCCGTCGGGGTGCAGGGGACGAGCAGTGTGCCCGCACGGACAGTGCAGATCCGGGTTCGCAGAAAAAGCGTCGCATCGCCGACACCGACGTGGGAGGGTGTGCGACGGGGCACGATATCGTCCGAGCTGAAGCGGGCGGCGTCGATGGAGCGTCGGGCGTCGCTGTACGAGACGACGAACACGGCGTGGCGGGTGTAGATACAAACAAGGGCAAACAATGTACGAATATGGAGTGATACAAAAGTGATGCATTTCTGGTCACTCTGGCAACTGCGCGATGGCCGCACACCGCTGAAAGATTGCACGACATTGACGCTGACCTGTGGCAGAACAAAGAAAGAAAAGATCGCTGCAATGTCCACTTGCAAAGGTACGTCCTCCTCCTCGCCCCACCCGCCGCCTCTCCCACCCCCACCAGATCCTTCCCAGCCCTTCCCTTCCCCCGGATCCTCCTTCATACCCCCTCCCGTCCCTGGTCCGCACGAGTTCGCAATCCGCCGCGCATCACCCCCTCGCAAAATGTCCAAAAGGGACGTCGACGACACCGTGCCAGACGTGCCCAGCTCGTCCACCTGCAACGGTAACACCACCGTACCCACGCCCACGCCCACCACCACCAACGGCGTCGCGCTGAGTAGTAGTCCCACCTCCCCCAATGGCGTGGTAAGTCCCACACGTGCCTCTGCTCCCCTGAGCTTCCTTCGCTCGTTCGTCCCCCGCTTCATCGTCTCCATACTGAACATGCCACGCTCCCTCTGGCGCGTACTCCCCTTCCAGGATCCTTCCGCACCCGATCCTTCTGCTGCGCTTCCGCCACCGACCCCGCTCCACCCCGCACGCGATCCGCCAGACCTCCATCCGAATCACCATGCATACGACCCAGTCTCTGCATCCGATCCTCAGCTCTCTCTCACTCCCAGCTCGCATCACGCACATCACAGACTCAGCTCCCAGTCTGTGACGTCCCTCACCTCGTCACGTCCTGCACCCCCGTCCCCCGCTGTGTCCCGTCGCGCATCTGGTCTCTCGCGGACCTCCTCGCGACCTGTATCGGATATGAGCAGCGCCGCACCATCTCGCCCTGTGTCGGGGATCCAGTATCCACGGCCAGTGTCTGGTGGCAGCTCTCGTCCCGCTTCTGGGACGGTCCAACCCACCACACCAACCACGACAACCAACTCCCTCCTCCACCCCAACGATCGACTCCCAAACCTCGTCCCCACAATCTCCGCCTCCGCCTCCGACTCCGACCCCAGTGCGGCCGAACCACCGCTAACGCCCGCACCAGCTATGACGACCCCCGCGTTGATCCAGATCCGAGATTACGGATTCACGCTTACAGATCCGCGGTTCACAGGTCAAGGTCCACACATTCCGCGTGCGAATCGTCCTGCGGTCCTTGCCCGCCGTCTTGCTTCGTCTTCTGGATCCACACCCCCATCCTCGAGCGAGGACGATCGCGATGAAGAAGACGATGACGACGACGAGGGCGAGAAGATGGACGTCGAGGAGGTTCAGAGGATGTGGGAAGACGTGGTCGACGACGGGGCAAATGGATGGAGTGGGTTCAAGTGGGGATTCGGTCGTGCATGGGGGTTCGGCAGGACGAGTATGGTTGCGACCGGTCCGGGTGCCACCCTGTCTGGCCCTGGTTTCCCAAGCCGCGGTGACTTGGATCGCAATTTCGGCGGCGAGGACGAGTACGAGGATATGGAGATCGACGAGGAAGGCGAGGCGTTTTCGGATGGGGAAGGCGAAGGTGACGCCGAGGGCGAACCACCCTTGTTCCCGGGACTTTACCGTGCCTTGTACGCCTTTGAACCCGAAGGCACGGCAGAGATGAAACTGGACGAAGACCAACTCGTGCGGGTGATTGGGAGAGGGGGCGGAGTCGGCTGGGCGGTCGTGGTCAAGGATGGACTCAAGGACACGGGCGTCCACGCGCTCGTTCCGGAGAGCTATCTGGAGCAGGTACGATTAGATGGGGAGGAGGAAGATACGTGACGTTTCGAGATTTCAGTGAACCTTTTTTTTTTTGGCTTTCGCTTTCGATGCTGCTACATGAAAGGGGGTGGGGCATGTTTCGAAAACGCTGCGCTGGCGCCCCCCGTTTTTGTGTGTTTGCTCTATGACCCTGACCCTGTTTAATGTGTGTAGGGGGGGATAAGTGTAAGAAGATGGCATCGTTGGTTAGCTTTTTTTTTTTAATGTTTGCTTTTATCACGCCTGTTGTATGTTGTTTCCCATATTTCCTTTTTTTTTTTTGCATACGTGCCATCTCTGGATGAGTCGCCGTTACTTGCGTTGTTCTGAATCTGCGGCGTCACCGTGAAGACATGGATCACCTACAGTACAAGCGTTACCGACGGGGATCGAAGTTGCCCTGCGGAGCAACATGTCTGTTCTTCCTCGCATCGCCTGAGGACAAGTTCTAGCCCTCGATTCAGGTGCGATTCTGGTGTGCACAGCGTATGTGCATTGGTGTGAACGGGCAGTGTAGATCCACTGCAGATAGTGCCTTGGAGCGATTGTGTGAGACACTGGTAAGCATGATGATGGTATATACCAGCTGCGAGACACGTTCGTGTCACTGCTTATATACGTAGACGGCAGTCGAGCTCGATCTTGGCGGGCTACGCCCGGCGGGGAACGGCGGACCGGTGCTCGGAGGCAACCCTAAACTGGGACATTTGAGCGATCGGAGAAGCGGGGGCCCTCCTAGATCATCTAGTTCGATCGTCCTACGTAGACTCCACAAAGTGACTCGAAAATCTCAGCCAGACGGTGTGCGACCAGCGTGAGTACAATTTGCCAAGGAGCTCGCTCCTGGAGTTGTATTTTGGCAGCTAGAAGGAATATGCTGTCATTGGAGTTTGGATCATGGTGTGCGAGTCGGTGACATGGTGTTTAGACTCAAACCCGTCCTTTCACTCTCATATATACTCGAACTAGTACAACAACGTGGATAGGAATGCCATTCTTCGGTAAGTACCCTCATACGTACAAGTCAACAGCAACACAAAAATCACCCTCCCAAAAAAGTATTCATACACCCATATTTCACAGACATACAGAGGTCACCGGTGACCATCGGTACACGTTCAACGGACTTGCTGCGTAGCAGGAACACCCTTTGGGATGGGTGCATGTGGAACAGGCGCGTGCGGCGTCCTGACTTTGATGCCTGTGTGTGGGGGGAAGTGTTTGAAGGTCACGTGTGTCGCCAGCATGTTTACCGGATAGGCTCACCGAGATCTTCACAAAGGAGGTCAGCGCCCTTCTCACCGACCAACAGGGCAGACGAATAAGTGTTCGTGCCGAGGTTGTCCTGTCCGTGGATGAGTACTGCAGGAGTTGCGAATAAAAGACAGCACATCAACGTACAGGGCAGATGCTCAAGTCGACACACTTCAAGTTCTGAGTGCCTGGAGAATGAGGATGATCAGCCTTTGCGATGAGGTTCGTCTTCAAGGCATGACTTACCATAAACGTTGAGACGTGCGTCAACGACACCACCTTCCTCGCGAGGCTTCATAGCTGGGGAAAGCATTAAATTACACGCTAGCCATGAAAAAAAAAAAAAGCCGTACCGCAAGTACCCAGACTGTGCCAGGTAGTCTCGACGTGATCTAGTAGTATATTGAGAACTTTCATATCAACAAAGATGGATGGACGCACCGGAAATCCAGTTATCGATGGCCTCATCGTCCTCTTTGGAGTATACGATATCATTGTGGATTTTGTGAGGGTCATACGGTTCGCTGGCTTTGTGCCATGTGCCCATGTGAATACCGACAGTGAAGCCGTCAGGCAGCAATTGCTTCGCGGTCTTGATATCAATGTCTTTGGCTGCCGCAGGGGAAGCGGGATGGAAGTGAGGGTGGTGCGAAGTAAGCTCGCCACGGTAGGCTATATCGCTCGCCGTCAAAAAAAAAGGTTTGCGAAACAAGTTTACTATAGCACCCCACCATCCATGCGACGGGCCACCTCGCGAGTCTTCTTGTAACTCCAGCGGATAGGAGCGAAATCAGCCTTGTTGTTCATGAAACCACTGTCGAAGAAGGGCTCGACATATGGGTTGGGAGATGTAATGTGGATCTGTCGAGCAGCCATTGAGAAATCGCGACGATGTACGTGGCATTCACTTACTTTTCCGCGGCTAGCAGGGTATTCCTTGTGGTCCGTAGATGAGTACTCAAACGATACCTAAATGCATAGATCATACCAAGTATTGGAACCTGCATGGCACAAGTTAGCCGTCAAGTTATTGGAAACCCCACTCGTTTACACTTACATGGTGATGTACTTCCCAGGAGGAAGCAACGAGTGGTCAGCATAGGCTGTCATGGTAGAATGAGACACGTTGGGGTGGGCTCAGGAAAAATGGAATAAAGCAAACCTCCGGAGACAATGGATCCGAACCTGTATGCTGGTGCTTGAAATAGATGGACCACTCAAGGATCCTCATACTCACATGACGGGCTTATCAGGCTTGTCCTTGAAGTACTTGTCCCAGAGTACATTGAACTCGGGGCCCATCTCTTTGAGCTCCTCCTCAGTAGGGCGAATCTGAGTCCCGCAATTAACTCGTTTTTTCTCAGATAGGACAGCATTGATAACCAACCTTGAACCCAGCATCGATGGCATTGGAGGACAAGCGTGCATTCTCAGGACTTATCTCCCATTCGGCGAAGATCTAGAGGCCAAATTAGTTTGTGTAGTAAAGATGGACGGACGCTCGCATTACCTCCTTTCGCACCTTCTCGTCACCGCGTAAGAAGTCATCGACAGTGGTACTCTCATTAGAGACACGGAAGACTATTAGTATTATCAGCGTGTACAACAAATGCAAGACAAGACGAGATGATCCTCACTCGATAATGTCGTGTAGTGGTCCTGGTACTCCTCGCTGTTTGTTGCGGATGGCCTCAGAACCGAGCCTCAAATCTTTATGCCGCAGGTCACTTACCCAACGCCAGGAAGGTCGCTAACAAGGTTGATGTTAAGCTGCTTCAACAAATTTGCTGAGCCAATACCAGAGCGCTCGAGGATCTAAGTATCATCGCGTAAGCCCGCAAAACATTCGTCTCATTGGTTTGGATGTACCTGAGGTGTTCCAAGAGTACCAGAGCTAATAACAACATACTTGCGGGCTCGCACCTATCGACGCACTTAGGAATGCCAGGAATGCGTACCGAGAAATAACACTCACAATTGTTTCCTCGACCCCGGCATTATTGGCGCGGTTCCTTGACGGGACGTAGGCGACTCCGACAGCCTTGGTACCCTCAAAAATAACACGCGAAACGCGCGCGTTGGTTCGCAAGTAGAGATTGGACTGGACGTCCATAACGCTGTGTACATATGCTATCGGGGAGCTCTAGTTTGATGGTCCTACAGAGGACGGACTAGCCTCACCAGTTGCGGCATCACTGCGACGACCAGTGTGTCGGTTGATGTACTTGGCCCATATCTCAGCACCATGACTGGTATCAAGATCTGTTTACGTCAGTGTCTGACCTTTGGTGAGGCATTAGGTATCACCTTGAAGGTCATCTGCCAACAGATGATGAGACAATAGATATAACTGGTTAATGGGACTGTACGTACCACTAAATGGAATGCCGATAGCGTGCGAAGCACGCAGGAAATCTTGGGCAAGCTGAGTGACTTGACCTCCGTTACTAATGGCAATCGGGCCATTGTATCCATGGGTATGATTGTTCACCGGCTTTTGGTAGTTCTCGAGCTAAAAATGGTAACAAGTTAGAGCATGACCTTCCTGTCGATTTGATCCATCATGCATACCCGCTTCATCAGTGGGAGTAGATCTGAGGGAGTAATCAGTTATTGCCAAGAACCTAGCATAATGAGCCCACCCTTAGTGGTCCAACCAGGAGACTTGAAGTCATCTACGTATAAATCGTTACACATTAGCAATCAGACAATATTCTTGATAACCAACCCCAGTCAGAAGCAGAGGCCTGTTATTGGCATGTCAGAACTCCACGAGGATATAGACTGATGGCAAACTCACTCGTGTATACATCTGGGAAAAGAGAATAATGTGTTGATATCGAAAAAAAAACTCGCCGAATAAGGAATCATACCTGGAAGTTGATGCTAGAAGAGTCGTTGATCAATAGAAATAGAAATTAACGGCATTGCACACTGACCTACTGCCGCCACCTTTAAGTGAAAGGTACGAAAAGTATAAGCAATCGATTCATCTTGACTCAATCAATACCTTACCGAGGATGTTGGCGCATCTGCACTTGACGTCAGTACCACAACCCACAGCGCAGACATAAAGAACCAGAACTTACGGGACAATACTCTGCCTTCCTCTGAGGTAAGGCGAAGGCTCAGAGTCGACATAAAAAGTAGCCTTGTCATTTCTGCGGTAACCGTTAACTTCACCAATATTAAGAGGCTCGATGGCTACATACATGCCATCTCGTTGCATGTTCTTGACAAAGATGCCAGGCCTGTATACCCAAGGATCATCGCGGTTGTTAGCTCCCGCTATCAAACAAGAAATGAGGCGAGGGTTATGTCTCTAGCAAGCGGTCCGACCTTCGATAAGCATGACCTTGAGGCTTGGGTCAGCGTGTGCCAGCCGTCCAGCAACAACGCTGCCTGCGGGGCCACCGCTACAAACGCGGGTTAGAAAGACGTCGAGTGAGGTACCTTGCATGGCATCCTCACCCGCAAACAACGACATCGACTTCTTGTGGATGAACCATAGTGATCAAGTGTCCAAGAGAGCAACTCGTCTGGAGACTTGGGGTGGATCCAGAGGGGTTTTTATACCTCGCAGAACAACAAACCAAAAGCGGGGTTTCGTGTGGTCTACACCCAAAGTCCACGGTGTCTCAGGTGAAGGATCAAACGATTTAATTACTTTTACCTTTTGGAGCAGTGTGAAGTATGAGTCCGCACGAAGCCGGGCGGAGACAGTACTGCTAGAATGTTACCCATGCGGTTACCACAGGGTCCAGGCATTAAGGGCTACCTTCACATGAATCACAAGTTCCGGGAAATGAAACAGCTTGTGTTTCAGTCGACGAGGCGATCTTCGACTTCTTAGCATCGTAAGGCGAGTCTCCCGGCCTCTGGAGACGGACAATGAGCATCGAAATCAAGTACGGTCGGCTTTCTGACTGTCTGGGACTCGAGACGGTGGACGGTTGGCGAACCTCTCGGAGGCTGGTGCGACACAGATGAACACCCGTTGTGGGTTGGCTGCTTTCGCAAAAGATCGTGCGGCCTTAAGGGTTTTTGATGCACCTGTAATGTCGTTGGTTCGCGTGGGTGAAAGTGCGGTTCTTGTTTGGACCGCATGGTACCTAAACCATTGGGTTTTCAACAACCTCAAATTGTGACCCTACCAGATACTATCGGGCAACCGTGACTGGAACAAATAACACCAGTTTCAACGAGAATAGTACACGACATACCAGTTGTTCACTTGCTGCCTCGTCTTAGGCGGGGATGCGCGAGCATTAAAAGGTATGTCACCTCAGTAACATCCCACAGGAACCACCCGTGTGACCAAGCAATTCAGTCTAGTGTTGCCGCGGACTGAGTCGAGTCGAAATTGAAGTGCGGGGTTTGTTTCAACTTCGAATATCGAGGGTTGTTGTTCAAAAACGGCCCGTACACCACAGCCAATGAGAGTCGAAAATTTAGCGAAGAGGTAATGGAAAGTCGTGCATATAAAGACTATCAGGCGAGCGGATAGATACTACGTAGTTAAGTCTCTTCACCCGTCTGCACGTCGGCGACAATCTAAAGTTATCACGGACCTGCAGTCACATTGGTTTGAGGTTGCAGTATGATTGAAGTTGGCAGAATAGCCATAAAGACTTCAAGTTTCGTGTTCACGTTTTAGCCACAAACTGACTTATTGTTTTGGGTCGCCCACTTTCTGCAAACACAACATGGTCAACGAAGAAAGAACATTTGAGTAGCTGGTCAACTCGCCAACCAGAATGTGCATGGGCTCTGTAGACGTATCATGGTGTTCTTGTGCGGTTTGCACCAACCCTTCCAGTCGGTGGCAGATGTGAAATAGATTGGCTTACATGTAGGCGGTCCACTAACTGGATCGCGGTGAAGTTGTAGATGAGTACTTCACTGTGAACTTGAAGTCACGAAGGTTTGAAATAGCACATGATTAGGTCATCCGGTGGTTGTACAACGCATTTCACTCGACAGTCGGTGACAACCTGGGCCATGGTGCAGCTGAGCACTCGTTGACAGGAAGTTTTTCAGGTGGGAACGTGGCGTTGCAATAGTTGAACGTTGAACCCCGATCCGAACTGGATCGGAAGGTTACATATATACTATGTAAGTAAGTACTTGTCCGGTGGTGTCCCAGGATGGACGCCCGCTCGCAGCGCATTTCAAAGCGTTGTAGCGGGAATTTTCGACAGATAGGTGGACTTTGAAGACACATCTCCAACTGAAACTGCCCGGTGATATGGTTCATTCCAACTACCCCTTTGCCTCGTCGAAAAAGGGGAAAAGGGGGTGGACCAGCGTGCAACGGTGTTCTAGCAAATTGGAAGACAATGGCAGGAGGCTTGAGCAGACGGCACTGTGTGACGAGTCCGAGAATTGCCAGATTTACACTCCGAACGTCTCTGATAGTACAATGTGTTGTAATCATGATATCCTAATTTCGACAACACACATCTGAACCAGCACTACATCCAACCGACTTTCTATAGTTAGCAGGCTTGAAATACTCGGGCAAGATATATGCGAGCTTCTGAACGTCCTCTTCTTTCTGATCGACGCTCTTGGGCATGATGGAGAACGCCATGCTGCCCTGTTCTTCGCGCAAGAGGTCACCTTGCGCAGCAACATGCAAGTCTTGGAGAATGTGCGCAGCGACGTGGCGCGAGGTGTTCGCGTTCGCTTGGAGTGTCTGGAGTACCTGGGAGGCAGTGACGACTTCCGAGTGTGGGCGCCACGAATCGTAGTCAGTCGCAGTCGCGATCAACGCATACCTTCCCAGATCACAAAAAAAAAACAAGTTTACACATCACAGTCAACTAGGCCATAAAATGGCGACGCACCCGAGTTCTGCCTCGCGCGCGAGCTTGGCCTCCGGTAACACGCTCATGTTGATCAAGTCGCCTCCCCAAGCACGATACATCACGCTCTCCGCACGCGTCGAGAACTGCGGACCCTCCATACACACGATACACTTATCCCGGTGTAAGACCACCCCACGACCCTCCTCCGCCAACGCCCGCTCGACCGCGACCTCCAACCATCTCACCAAGCGCACACTAAATGGCTCCCCGAAGGCGGCATGTGCGACGACGCTCGTGCCCTCGAAGAAACTGGCGGGGCGAACGCCTTTGGTGCGGTCGATGATTTGGGTAGGGATGGCAAAGTGACCCGGGGCGATTTCTTCGCGGAGGGAGCCGACGGCGCTGAAGGCGAGGATAGCGCGTACGCCAAGATGCTTGAGGGCGGCGATGTTGGCGCGGGAAGGGACGGCAGAGGGGGGGATGTTGTGGTGTTTACCGTGGCGAGCGACGAAGGCGACGCGTGCCCCCGAGGGGAGTGCGCAGATGGTGATGGGTGATGAGGGGTATCCCCAGGGCTGATTGGCGTTGGATGTTGAGTCGGATGATGAGGCTTAAGGGGGACGCACCGTCTCTGGGTTGACTGTTGTTCTGGGGAACGGAAAGCGAAACGAAAGGGAATGAAAGGGGATCCTTGGACGAGGACTCGATATGGGGCTAAATCAATATCAACTTACATGGTGGTGAGGTTGTCAAGATGGTATAGACCACTTCCACCGATCACGCCGATCAGCACTACGAAATGTCGTCAGAACTCAAGGAACGCGCTGATGGTGTGGTCAGCCCACCGTTCTCGGACGCCATGGGTCAATCAATGGATAAATCCTGGTGCTGCTAAGGGTATCTCTTGGTTGATGTGGTCGATGATCAGATGTCACCGAAAAAAAAAACCTAGCTACTCGTACTGATAAGATAAGCATGAAACATGGCATGAGTCAATTACAGTAAGCTCGCGCACGTTCAACAACAACGTTGCGGTACTGAGTACCTGGCTTGGCTTACAATATCATGCGCCTGAATGGGCGATACAGATTCGGGAAAAAAAAATCCAACGTAGGGTCTTGGTCCGCTCGTGAAAGCAAAACAATCACCTCCACCACAAACTCCGCCGTCCCATGCGGTATCCCGATCTCTGCCAAATGAAATGGTTTATGGTCTTTGCCGTCCCCATTCGGGAACGAAAAAGTAAGATAGACGTTCAAGGCGTCATTCGTCTGGGGTCCCTCGTAATCACGTCCAACTTGAAGACCGTCGACCAGGATCGGGTTGTTGGCATTGCATGCGCACGTGCGAGGCCCCAAACCTAGACCACGCTGCGAGGTCTACAAATATGAGCGAAATACGATGATGGGCTGGGTAGGCTACAGAGCATCAAACTAGCATGTCCATCCATGTACTTGGGCTTGAGGTGTGTCGTGGTGGCGCGGGGGCGGGCGGGGTTAAGAATGAGTCAAGTCAGTACAGTCTCGGTCCAACCAAGGACTTAAATACCGAAGAAATAAGGGAACACAGCTTGGACGGGTCACAGTAATCTCCACGGGCATATGTAGTGCCGTATCGAGGATGTAGTGCAGAATCACTTCTGCAGATTCCGTTTGATCCCCATTTGCAAAGACAGATACTCCAAGCTCGTCACTCGGTAAGAAAGCGAGGGCCGTCGAACACCCAGGCAAACCGACTGAGTAATAGATAACTTGAAATTCCAGAGACGACACGTGAAGCGAAATGGGTAGGTGAATGACAACAGTGGCCAGGCTACCAACCACAGACCAACTGTGAGGAGATTATCGTGATTGTATTTCTAGGAGACCCCCGCCGAGCGTCAAATCGTGCCCCGGGAGCTAGGAAACGGGTCAAAGTGGGGCCACAAAGAAGGCAGCGTGGCATTATCGAGGCCTAGGGTAGCAATATTTGACGGGATATCATTGTGAAAATGGTACATATCTATTTCGTTTAACCTTGTTGCATTTCCACGTTCGGTACAGACACTGCAGGGAAGAATCAACAGGCCATGTTTCCAATGTGCATTGAGTCGTTGAGAGACGGTTTGACTTGACGAACCAGAACATACTCACTGTCGTACGGGATCATGGCAAGGGTTGTGCTCGCACCATTTGATTTATCGGAGTACGAGTCGACAATAGACTGAAGACTGTCATTTCTGAAAGACCAGAGGACCAACTGCTCTGAAGAATATAATTTTATCTGTCAATGTTCGAGCCTGAGGTCAAACTGGGTAAGCGGAAGTGCAGCACGAATCCGATGGACTTTGAAGGACATGCATCACCCTGAAGGCTGGCACACTGGGAACGTGATGGACGGCATTCACATTCTTTGCGAGCGTGGTCTTCAGTGTAGACAAGCGTCTCTTACTTCTCTCATTCAAGGTATAGAAGGCGACATCAAGGTAACAAGCGGCATTGTTATTCCCCGTTCCTACCAATTCTAAGCACCCCGACGCAGTTTCTTGTCGGCCACGGGTGCGGTTGCATTGGCGAAAATATGTTTGTCCTTGGAGAACGGCGAGCACGAGGAGGTGAGGCTAGCATCGCGCAAAGTATTTGCTGGCAAGCACATCATTGCAGGGACGGTCAGCGTGTAAGTCCGCTGAGTTGATCACGGGCTTACATAATGCACAATTCCGAGTCACGCCACGATGACATAAGCCGGACCTGTTGGCAAAATAATGCCAGTGGCAGACTAATCAGTACTAGCGCGTTTATTTCATACAAGGTGCGAACGACTCAGAGGCAAGTCTCGTCAAATCCAGCACGTGGGCCAGTCAGACAATGTAGGCTCTATTCTGGGCATCATAATCCCCTGATTGAAGAACGTTACTCACCGCACCACCCAAGCCTTGTTAGTAGGCCCATTGTAGTTGCGCTCAGAATGATCGTTCTCGTTTAATTTATACCTCCCAGCACGACGGTACCTTATGTTGACCGACCACTTCGGATATCATACTGAGTCATGTCGCATCCGACGAGGAGCAATCTGAATCATCATTCTTGGCATGGAGCCCGGCGACCTTTTGAATGCACCGAGTCCATCATTTCATCTGTTTCGTTTACAGCGCCACTTCCAGGCCTTCGTCCGCCCATCTTACGCCCTCCTTTCCTTAATTGATGGTGAACCTACGGCTCCACCCATAGCACTGCCTCGAATTTTGGGCTCTTTCATTGCCAGATAGTACCCCACCAAGGACTGTATTGGTGTCATTGCTGACTCGCACACGATCATCGGTCCCGCATCAGATTCGAGAACCATGTTGTATTTAAATGTGGTGTGCACGTTACATGTAGGATGAGTGAGGTGAGGATAGCCCGGAGAGCAATCCCAAATCACCCTTGTATATGTGACGATAGGTAAGCATAACCAGGGAGTCTGCTGGTGGTGTGATACGTGTCATGGGCTGGGACACTTTCAACTCGGTGGTGCCAGTGAGTCCAACTTTTGTTCACGAAAATCTCTCCTCCCCACCGTCGTTTGTCCTTAATTGGAGCATGGTTGCTCATATTCCCTCTTCTGACTGTGAATCACCTATCGTGCCTCTTATCCTGGCCCCTGCGAGTGGGTTAGTGCATCAGGGATGGTATTAAGATATCATTTGTACCGACTCGCACACAGTTGGCACCGCATTCGGACTTCAGGACCACTGGCACATTCAACTTGAATTTGGTATGCACATGGTACGTAGGATACCGAGCAGAGGACAGGAATGAAAATCTGAATCATAAGTCTTAGTATACGTAACGAAGGTTTCCTGGTTATAAGATACGATAGATAAGTAAGGTACATGTCCATTGTCCTCCAGCATTTGTCCATTCCCTCTAATCTCATGCAACATATGCTCTGACACGCAAGGGTAATCTGCATCCCACCTCACCCGCAATCTTCGGTCGTGGAAGAATCCCCGAGCCTGCGTCAATTTCAATCTTGGAATCGACACCATCACGCAACTCAAAGACAAAGTTTTTGACGAGCACCGCCAACACCGCCTGCCAAAATAACGCCGTCAGAGTCAATTGCAACCCTACACCGCACCCACACACCTTGAACTCTGTCACGGCAAAGTTCTTTCCCAAACACGTCCTCGGCCCATCCACAAACGTGAGCAAGTGCCGATGTCCCTGAATTTCTCTGGCCTTGGCAGGTATCCCAATCTGACCGTGCGCATCCTCGAGCCATCGACTGGGCCGGAACATTTTGGCATCCTCGCCCCAAATCGCGGCAGAGCGGTTCATGGATTCCATAGAGACTGCGACGAGGGTGCCTTTGGCGATCGTCAGACTGTCGACAAGCTTGCCGAATTTCGTGTGAACGGGTTCGGAGAGTGGGATGACATCATCTTCAGTGGCCTGTGGATGTGGCATATCCATATAATCGACAATCATCGACAGCGTGGCATATACCATAGATCATGAGAAGGGTGAAGTAGAGGGGTGAGTGGGGACGTACGACACGTGTAAACTCGACGACAGGTGGGTGGACGCGCAGGATCTCGTGGACGACAGCATCGAGATAGGGAAGACCGTTTGCGAGTTGATCGTATGTCGGGTCTGCGCCATGTTCGAGGACCTCGTACCGCAACTTTGTTTGCACGCCTGGGTTACGCGAGAGCTCGAGCAGAGCCCACTAGGAAAGTAGTCAGTTGATATACGATGAATGCATGGGTGAAATTTACGGCCAGGCTAACTAGTATACGAGTCAGGATGCGCTCAAGGATAAACAGTGAAGACACATACTAGAAGTCGTGTCATACCCTGCGAAGAGCAACACTTTCATCTATAAAATCAACGTCGACGTCGGATCTGGATGACGCATACAGTGAGATTCATTTACCTGGGCTATGACTTCATCTTTCGTCAAGTGGAACTCCGAATCATCATTCGCCCCCTTGACTAGTGTTCAGGTAAAGCACGTCAGTGGTGCGTACAAATGAACCTTCGGAATGGATCACGTACTGAGTAACCCAATAATAGACCTCTCTTCGTTATCACCGAATACACCCATGTCCAACTCCTTCTGTGTTCTGGCCAGCAACACATTCGAGATCTCCTCCATTCCAACGTTCAACCTCTGGAATAGCCTCGTACGTGATGTAGGTATCCACGCGAGGAACGGGAAGACGAGCCCCAAGAGAAAAAGCCCGTTGTCGAGGGCACTGAAGGCCGTGCCAGTGGAAGATGCGCCGAATGTGTCAAAGACTTCAGTGATGTAAGCACGCTTGCCTTCAAGCGTACCAAAATTGTAAGAGAAACCTGCGAGACCGATGGTATCGAGTCTGCCGCAGTAACGATGAACATATCACAAGAAGAGAGCAAGGAGAACGTACGATATGTGATTCATCCTTTAGGATCAACAAGTCAGAGACTGGTGAGTAAAGTACACAATGACATTTGACAAAACCTACCAGCTTTGGACTTCGATGATCGCGCCATCCGGGCCACCGCTCGATTCGATCAGAACATCCCAGGCGCCTTTCGCCTTTTAGGCGAGTTGAAATTCACGTTAGACAGGGACTACTCCCATAGAATGATAATCTGACCTTGTATGCTGAGTCGTAGAAAATCGATGTTAGCTGCCGGATGGCTGCCACACTGAAAGCAGGGGTCAAAGACTTGCGTTGTCTGGCAAAATCGTCAGTGTTTCCTCCTGGGAATTAGTTAAATTATGGATATACCTCTTATGATCCGCTCCATGGGCCCATGCCAGACCTTTCCCAAACTCGATCCAAGCGTCAGCCAGCTGCCACATTGTACGACGAGAGGGTCATCCTCAGCCACATACCAAATTCGCAGTTGTTTTCTTGATAGACGGGGTCTGAACATATGTCCACGTGTCCTTTGAATAAAAATGGGCGATCGCCTTTGGATCACACAAGACGATCCTCTTAGTCCCCAAGGTCGACGGGACTTCGTATACGGGACCATATTCCTGCGCCCACGCTTCATATACGGCGCCTGAGGCCTCATCATCGAGGATGCGCTTGCCGACACCGTAGAGGAAGCTCTCGCTAGGGGGTCCTCGCAACTGTGTAGTGCGGAGTTTCCGATGGGATTTGCGGAGCCAACGAAGGAGCGTCCAGATTGCAGCGCAAGCGACGGTGACATTGAACGTATGCCACTGACGTGGACGAAGGTGAGTTAGGACGGTATCCATGACCTCCGACGCCGTCCGGGTTGTGGATAATAACATATCGAGCGATAGTGTGTGAGTGGAAAGAAAAGTGCGACGTTTCACCTGTCGGATATGTTGTTACTTTATATTCCTTCCCTGTCAAGGTGTCCTCTTCCAGCATATCTTTTAGCAACGGCCCGGAAAGACGGATTTGTCTGAATTCGGCGGAATAAAAAATGAAGTCGTCAGCATGTCGTACATCATCCGGTACCACATACGCCGACATATTACGAGATGATAGTCATTAGTAAGCGGGCGAGAGACCTGGTGGGGAGACCAGTGCATGATCGTCATAAGAAAAACATTCGCCAGAAGTACGAGTTGTCAGATTATTGTCTATTTCAGGCAAGTTGGCATGTGGGAAATCTACTCTCAAACACATTTCACCTTCGGTCAGTCCACAGCACCTCAACACGACATCGGAATCCAAAGAACAATATATCATTTGCATCATAGAATACGTGCTGAGATGACCGGAAATGAAGAACTTTTTTTTTTTGGTAATTTCAGGAGGACCATACTATGGCTTTCGGTTGTCCCGGGATTGAATCTCTGGGCATCTACGAGGAAAATGGTACCTTTTTTTCGTCTCCCGGTGTCGTGTTGAGGTGCTGTGGACTGACCGAAAGTGCAATGTGTTTGAGAGTAGATTTCCCACATGCCAACTTGCCTGAAAAAGACAGTAACAGTTGAGTACTGAGTGATGGCAGGACCTTAGTGAGCTGGTACAATTGATGGTACGCATCTCCACGAAAGGAAATCGGAGCCCGGGACTTGAAAGAAAGCGACATCACACCGGGATTTTGGTGAGTTTAATCTTATGCTAGTGTCTGGTTTGCATTGTAAATTGTAGGGTTTTTATGTGCAACGCTGCTATGTACATGCTTGACCACATATCTGAGCCTCGTGTGACAGTAGAAGAACGCCTGTGGTACATCTCTTGGGTTGGCTCGAAACTCCTCATCAATGGAAGAAGCGTGATTAGACTTCCGTGTCGTGGCAGAAACGAAGGTCTTGCACACGCCACGGAAACTTTCCTGTTAGTTCCGACCACCATCCACTATAGTCTCGTCCCCACCAAATGGGTAAGGAGGTCAGACTGGCAATCAAAACCAAACCAACTGCAACCGTGCCCAAGGTGGCAGGGTCACTCGATTTGAAAATGACGTAACATAATGCCAACAGGAAGAAAATCATCCTACAGTTTGGTAAGTTCAATGAGTTCACGCAGGATGACGGTCAACACATACGCCCAAATTAACAATGCGAACGGCAAGCTGTACACGATTCCCAGAGGCGTGAATCCTCCCCATCGAGTCATGGTATAGATGAACGACGCCTGGAAGTTTATCAGATACTTAATCAGTGAACGCCACGCGGAACAACGCACAGCACTACTGGCTGAGTCGTCCTGGGCACGCCTCTGGCTCGCAAGTAATAGGGACGAAAGTAAAGAACCAACGATGGCCAACAGAGACATGTAGATTGCGATCGTGGCGACTGATTGGGAACCTACATCCGGCACGGCTAGAAAGCTAACGTCGACAGCCAACATCACAGTTGACTGCCGAGGTTCCAACGTCAGCTGCCAACGCATCCACTCAGCGAGTTGATCTGGTGATCTACTCACATAGATCGTGATTCCGTTCCATTCATCGCCCAACTTGCTCGAGAAAGCCTCCCAGCGTGCGAGATTGATGAGATCGTCGACCCAGATATCCCTGAGTTCCTTGATTTGGGCGGATGGCGCATAGAAGAGGGACATATCCAATGTCGCGAACAGGAATGAGTTCTTATCTCCATCTTCATCTCCCTTATAGACGGATAGGTTGGCTTCTAATCGTGCTCCCGGTTCCCCGTAGAAGTTGTAGAACTTCATGGTAGCTGAAGCTCCAATCAGTCGTGGGGAAATGGGAGTGCAGGATCCACCGACCAAAATTGCCCATCACACGGGCTGATAGGAGGCTGAGTGACGAGCAATAGTAGATTTTAATTGTAGACCTACCTATGACCCACAAGGCATACTCGTCGATTACACCAACCCGGGCTGGTAAACTTGGTATAAGCCATGCATTTGACCAGTGCAAGCAGATAGCTGGTTACATTGAAGGTATGGTGCGAGTGCCAACAATTTCGCAAGTTGACTCTCATTAAGCGTTGAAAGTGGTGCTACAGATGTGCTACGATCTAGCCAGTTATGAGTGACCACTGTCCCCAGTGAGGAGTGTTGAAAATAACCTGCACAAGCATGAACAATCATCCCAGAGAACTCAGTGACGTGATCTTGAGACACAGAATTACAGTTCGGATATTGCTCGCAGTGCACCCTATAATTATGAGTCCTGGTCTGAAAGGTTGTCTCTGCCCTACCTACCAGTACTGATATTCGATTGCGTATCCTGCATCGCATCAGGGGGGCGAGAAAAGTCGATAAGGCTTCAAGTGGCTCACTGATGTGACTGAACTCAGTGACACCTTTTAGATCCTCGAATGCAGACAGTTGCGTCGTTTCAAATTCGTCGACCCAGAATACGACACGTGCCTCATGGTTGACAAAATAGTAGAGCCATGTTCCGTCACCGTCTTCTACATTGAGTTGTATTACGAGTTGCGTACGTGTTTCTTGGAATGGCGATCCTGGAATCATTCTATTTTCCTTTTCCCGTAGAAAGTCGATACATTCATCAATCTCAACCGGATTTTGTTGCGTAAGGTCCATGTCCGTGAAGACTCGCTGCAGAGTAACCAATGAAGAGCGCACTAAGCCACTGAACGCCGAGGCTCGAACCTTGTGAGGATTGAAAAAATAACGTGCCCCTTCTGGATGCACAATTCGTTCCCATACGCCAGGTGTGTTCCTGTAGGTGAAACGTTTCGCAAATGAAACAACAATGGTAGTATTCGCGACCCGCACGCACTCTGAGTAGTCAACTTTCCCGGCGCTGATACTTGGTCGATTGTCCTTTTTCTCTCTTCACAGAAGAAAGAAAAGAAAAGAAACACTTAGTGACCGGCTAGAATGGCTGTTATAGAACATGCACTGATACATACGTCGGCTTGCGTCGTTTATGCCTCTCAATTTGTTCCGGTGCGGCTGGTTTAAATTTGGCATTGAGAGTTGTAACAGGAGTCACACGTGACTTGGAGAGGGGGATATCTGGAGTGTTGACAGCACTAGGTAATGATGTAAACGAATTGTCGGCTGAATCACCATGAGGTCCTGAAAGTAGCAAGGCTGCCGCAGAAGCTGGGGCAAGGGAGGTAGCAACGGTAGAATAGCTGGCGCCTCTCCACGATGGCTCACCCTCCAAGCGCGACGATGGAGAGTTATGGCGCATGTGTAAAAATTTCGGGACCATACTTGCGCCACGGAGTACCATTGGGACGAGAATGGCACGAAGAAGTTGCAGTATAGCTCCGGGGATGCTGCGTATGCGCTGGATGAGGCGTCGAATCAACATTGTGACAGCTCTGAAATCAAGCATGATGCGTGTCTTGGTACAATGGTGAAGGGAGCTCGTAACGTT
>JBBPLK010000070.1:49127-93304 GCA_038089735.1 Exsudoporus frostii
TTGATCAGAAGGCATCCTCTTCCAGCTCATTGTTTAGTAACGGAAAGACAGATGCATTCGAATTCGGCGGGAGAAAATAAAAGGAGAGTACTGTGGAAACTTGAATGCATCCCTGTGGTCAATAAGTCGCACATCATCCGGTGCTATGTGACACACTGGCATCACGGGGAGATAGCTATTCAAGCGGGTGAGCGACATTGTCTCTGCGGTGCCAGAGGTTAGTGCATGTTTGTTCATACCGCAGCATCGTCGCGATACGAGCTTGTGGGCATCAGACTAACGGGTTCAAAGGATCTCCTCGGCGAGATCTCCAATCGTGAATTATGCCGTAGTACAGTGGGACACACGGTCTACAAGGAAATGAAGTCGGGTGCCTGGGACAAAGGAAGGGGCGTCACGCACCAGGATTCAATAGTGCGGGTCCGACTAAGCGATTTTGGCGCGATTCTGCGCACGACGCAGACTCGTAGGATTCTAACGCTCTGAGAGTTGTGTGGAGTCAGACTATACCTCGACTACGTCGAATCCCATCTCAATTCGGATTCCCTTGTTGAAGGCGATTCGGTCCCAGAGGCTTACATAATCGCATCGTATTCAAAGCCCCGCTCTCCACACATACATATCCTCTTCCCACATGTATGACAGAGCTCAGATGAACATGAAATCTTTGTCATTTTTTGCACTACGTGGCCCCGCATCCAAAATTCCAACATCCTATGCAACAAGCATATCGAGCAGGCTCCGTATGCTGCGTCGACGAAGCCGCATCACAAGTGACTGAAAATATAATCTGTTTAATGTACAGCATACTAACTCCACTTGCAGCTGTGCCTGTTTTGATGTGAGCACGCTTCTCGTGATCATGCCCTTCTAGGCCGAGTAAGTCCTATCACCCCTTGAATTTGACCACATCCTGTTACGCTAAGGTGTTGAATCTGCTCGTAGTGTGCACTCAAGCGTCGCACAGAGACGTTTTGTGTGATCCAGAAAGATAGGGTCTGAATCCTCGCTCACACACTAAGAACCCTGGTTGCTTCGCTCGACTCTCAGCCAAGGTATAGTTGCACACTCAAACGTAGCCTGCATCCCCATCTTAGCCCAAAGACAACGTTCTTCACGAGCACCGTCAGCACCACCACATGCAACTATCCACATACACCTTTGAGCATTCCGTTCCAGATATGCCCTCGAACCGTCGACGAATGTGAGCAAGTGTCGATGTGCTCGAATTTCCTTGGCCTCGGCAGGCATTCCACTCTGAACGTGCGCGTCCTCGATCCATCGACTCGGTCGAAAGGCTTTGGCGTCGCCCTCCCAAATCGCGGCAGAGCGGTTAATGTATTCCATTGAGACGGCTCGAATGAGTATTCCTGTGACATTTGGCAAGCTCCGGTGATTTGTTGCATACGAGTTCAGAGAACAGGATGACTGTTAATTTTTCAATCTGAATATGTCTAATATTTTCAGGTATACATTTCATGGAACATTCGGAATCGACCAGCCCAACAATAGAGACCTCTCTTCCTCACCTCCGGCTACACTCAGGCCAGAAATCTCCATTGTAACATTGAACTGCCGAAGTTGTTGTACAGATAGTGACACTAAACACAAACAGAGTACAGGACGAAAAAAACAGACGCAAACGAAGGTAAAGGAAAAGGATACGTTGTTTGACCTTGTCGTTCCGACCTCAGGCAACGTATGGTTTAACACGCATAGGTAGCTTGCATCCTACCTCACCCACAATGTTTGGTCTTGGAAGCACACCTCTCCCAATTTCAATCTTGGAATCGATGCCATCACGCAGCTCAAAGGTAAAATTCTTGATGAGCACCGTCAACACCGCCTATCAAGAAAAAAACGCCGTCAGAATCAACGACCACCATACAGCACACCCACACACCTTAAACTCGGTCACGGCGAAGTTTTTACCCAAACACGTCCTCGGCCCATCCACGAACGTGAGCAAGTGCCGATATCCCTGAATTTCTCTGGCCTTGGCAGGGATCCCATTCTGACCACGCGCGTCCTCGAGCCATCGACTCGGCCGGAAAGCTTTCGCGTCCTCACCCCACATCACGGTGGATCGATTCATGCATTCTATCGAGATAGTGACGAAGGTGCCTTTGGCGATTGTCACGCTGTCGACTAGCTTGCCAGATTTCGAGCGCACAGGTTCGGACAGTGGGATCACATCATCCTCAATCGCCTGTGGAAGTGGCATATCATCAATAATCATTGACAGCGTGGCATACACCATGTGGTGAGAGGAGTGGGGACGTACGACACGCGTAAGCTCTGCGACAGCCGGGTGGAGACGCAAGATCTCGTGGACGACGGCGTCGAGATAGGGCAGACCATTTGCGAGTTGATCGTACGTCGGGTCTGCGCCATGCTCGAGGAGCTCGTTTCGCAGCTTTCTCTGCACCTCCGGGTTACGCGAGAGTTCAAGCAGAGCCCACTATGAAACGGTCAGTCGATGGATGGAGAATGCATAGGTGGAATTTACAGTCAAGCTGACTAGAGTGGAGGTATGTATGAGCAAATGCCCCAGGATGCAATCGGGAATATACAGCGAAACCACATACCAGAAGTCGTTTCATACCCTGCGATGAGCAACACTTTCATCTACAAAACAAACATCAACGACGGGCCTCGAGGACGCGTGCAACGAAATTCATTTACCTGGGCCATGACCTCATTTTTCGTCAACCGGAACTGCGAATCCCCATTCGCCCCCTTGACTATCTTAGGTCAGTGGTGCATGCAAATAAATATCTGAAATGGAGCACATACTGAGTAATCCAATGATAGACCTCTCTCCCTTGCCTTCGATTACACCCATCTCCAATTCTTTCTGTGTTCGGGCCAGCAACACATTCGAAATCTCTTCCATTGCCTCAGTGAGCTTCACTCTGAGCCTTGTCCGTCGTGTTGGTGCCCACGCAAGGAACGGGAAGATCTCCCCCAGCAGAAGCTGGCCTTTATTGATGGCCGTAGAGCCAGGGGAGTCGCCAAATGTGTCAAAAACCTCAGTGACGGGTGCATGCTTGCCCTCCAGTGCTCCAAAATTGTGAGAGAAACCTGCGAGACCGATGGTATCGAGTCTGCCACAGTAGTTAAGGATGTATTACGAGAAGAGGGTAGGGAGAACCGCACGATATATGATTCATCCTTTAAGTCATCAGCAAGTCAGAGATTGGGTAGGAAGATACGACAGCCCAATTCATGAAACGCACCAGTTTTGAACCTCGATGACAGCGTTATCCCCGCCATTCGACTCAATCAGAACATCCCAGGCTCCTTTCGCCTATAAGCGAGTTCACATGTGTGTCAAACAAGAACCATTGTTCGTGGGGTGTATTCTGACCTTGTATGCTGAATCGTAGAAAATTGATGTTAACTGTCGAATGGCAGCGATGCTGAAAGCAGGGGTCAAAGACTTGCGTTGTCTGGCCAAACCGGTCAGTGTTTCATGTCAGCCACGTGTCAATTGATGGATATACCTCCTATGATCCTCTCCATGTGACCATAAGAGACCTTTCCCATGCTGGGTCGATGCATCAGCCACACAGTACAGCACGAGGGTCAACACCAACCACGTACGAAAATCGCGAGCAATTCCTTGGTGAACGGGGTCTGAATATATGTCCACGTTTCCTTGGAATAGAAATGTGCGATCGCCTTGGGATCACACAAGAGAATCCTCCTAGTCCCCAGGGTCGATGGGACTTGGTATACTGGACCATATTCCTGGGCCCACGCTTCGTATATGGCGCCCGAGTCGTCAGCATCGAGGATGCGCTTGCCAACCCCGTAAAGGAAGCTCTCGCTGTGGGGTCCTCGCAACTGTGTAGCGCGGAGTCGTTGACGGGATATGCGGAGCCAACGAAGCAAGGCCCAGATTGCAGTGCAGGCGACGGTGGCGTCGAACGCATACCAATGATAGGGACGAATGCGGGTCAGCACAGTGTCTAAAACCTCCGACGCGGTTTGAGTCGCGGATGACAATACGCCGAGCGAGGTCGCCATTGTGGAGGATAGTATGTGAGTAGAACCAGAGGTGCGACGTGTCGATTGTCGAAATTGTTGTTATACCTCCCGCATCCTTTTTATGTATTCCGTCCCATGTTCTTATTAATCAAAAACGAATTTGACGAGAAGGAACGGGGAAGCAAAGTATGGAAATAGGTTTCCCGCGTTAATAGGTCCCGCATCGGGCCGCGCAGTGCAGACGAGCAATTAAGACGATAAAATCATACCCAATGAGGCACTGGAAAGACGTTGTGCTTGTGGGGAGATCAGCGCATGATCGCTCTTACTGTGTGGACACGAATATCGAGTTGACGGGTTAACGGGGTTTCCTCGAGGTGTCTAATGATGAATTATGCCGTGGTAAGTATATTAGTACGCGTCTGTAAGCGAACTGGAGGAAATGAAGTCAAGAACCAGGACAATGAGAGCGATTCATCGGACCTTGCTCTATCCAATATGAGTCATCCTTCCCGGTCGCCGTCTGAACTCAAGCGTGCTGATATTCTAGTATCATTGTAAAGTATCCCCTTTTCGTCAATACTTGGCCAACAATGACAGAACGCTGCTTACCTCCCTTTCTGTTATAAGTACGTGGACACCGAGGACCACTCTGCGAGGCTTAGTAATGGATGTTCCCGTGAGTGATGCCCGCGGGGATGTACGCGTAGAGGCAAGAGACAGAATACTATTCCTTCCAGGTGCACACGTGTACGTCTCAATAAAGAAGCAATCCGAATAACTTGTTCCGGAGATCTGTGAATAGACCGATCTCTTCAGTGGGTGTAACGCCATGCGTCACGGAAAATCGATTGATCGATTAGCCTATTAAGTTACTTTACTTTGGGGAAGCATATGTACTTACCAGAAAAGATTGTACTCAGATCCCTCGGGCCCCGCGTCTAGTCAATCACTATTACATCGTCGTTGCATAATCACTTGAAAGAAGGGTGTCAGCTGTGACACAATGGTCTTCCCCAGCGTCATCCAAGATGATCGTGACGAGTCTGTACGGCTCCGACCATGACTGTGCAGTTGCCAATTACAATCATCTCATTATTGAAAATGCTCACATAGGTACTGTCTGTATATGAATATGACAACGAAAGCAGAGTCCGACGTCCATTGGTGGTGGCGGTAAGGTTGGAGTTCTGAGAGAGATCGGCAGGACTGGGGGGCGCTAATCGATCGAGACTGACGCACGTGACGCCTTGGATGGTCGTTTCCAAAATCGGCAGTCCGCGCCTTGACTCAAAACGTCGACTGTCAGGCCTTTTTTCTATTCTATGATCTGAGCCAGTGCTCAGCGCGCAGGCCCTAGGCTTTACATGAACCCAACAGTCTTGTTGATGCAACAGGTATCACTCCATTCTGATGCCATGGAGCGATGCCTGTCGTGTCAATATTACCATCGCACTCAGGCTTGCAGAACGTTTGATGCCCTGGTCGTTCATCGTTGATCAGATAGTTGACAGGAGTTGGAGAATGTTCAAGTTTGATGAGGTGTCGGACCAGTGATCCCGTTGAGTCTCCCGTTGCTGGGCTATAGTTAAAGGTAAGAGCGACCGTTTTCTCATTCTCACTGAGTTCTCACCGATGCTCACTGCAGTTGCTAGCCCTGGATAGACCGATGATTGACATCAGCCGGCGATTGTCAATGCCAGAAGCGCTTATCTCTCAGGCGGGACTTGGATACAATGCGACATCATATTGTTATTTCGGAGCTATGTCAAGTGTGTCTGTATCGGATTCGCGACTCTAGTGTCCTTGGGTATGGCACCCATCTCACAGTACGTGCCATCGCTCGAAGAGTACCATCACATTGCGGCAAGTACTGAGGACTGAATCTCGGAACATAATAGCAAGCATAATGAGTACGTTCTGGATTCTGTTCTGGTGAGTCATTAATCATGTGTGGTTTTCATGACCGGCCTCGGACTGAACACTCATTTGTACTGACCTAAGCTTACGCCCGCTTACCGGCGGATCCGATGTGGGAGCGCGGAAGCGACGGGGAACCAGCGCCCCTTTTCCAAGTTTAATTTTATCCTAGTACATAGTTTCAAGTACATGGGAGATACCCGGAGTCACCACGCCTGGCGGTGACCCGGTTGGTGATGTACAGCAGGTGTCCGGGACTCCCTTAGATGTTACATGTAGGTATCCGTGCGATCGATGTCCTTGTCCACCACTTTGATCAACCCGCAACAAGGACAGTAAACTTCATCGTCCATGTAAATGTATACTTATCAAAGAGAGGGTGGGAGTGTGTAGTAATCGGTTGTGACGGGCTGTTGAAAATGGAAATGACACTATTCAGAAGTTACCAAAGCGGGTGAATTCTCCACCGGACAGCCGACACCGACGACGACGACGTTGTCCTCGTGGCCTCCGTCCCTTCTGCCCTCGCCGGGTCGCGTGTTCCTCGCTCATATTCTCTGAATCGTGCCATTGCCCCAGTTGAAAGGGGCTTAACCGCACAGCCTCTGCCTGCGTGCGGCTCATACACTCTCCCGCTGCTACTTCACCCAACATGGCTGACATCAGCTCTCAAATCGAATCTGCACCAATTCCCTCCATCAAAAGTCTTAAATCTAGATTCGAACAATTTGCGCTTGACAACGCCTCTTCTGCTTCGTCAAATGCGCCACACCCCAAACCCACTCCAGTCTCTCCCGCTACGGTCCCACCGCAGAGTCAAACTATCGTAGCCCCTGAATCAGTACCCACGCCTCGTGCTCGAACGCGAGCTTCTCTTACACCTGAGAATTGTATTTCGCAATCTCAGCCAGTTGCACCCGTCTTCGACGTGCGTAGCAAGGTGTCCACTTCGGACTTGAAGGCAACCGCACTTAAGCGTGCGCCACCACCCCCGCCACTTCCAAGGACCAAAAAACCGTCATCATCTCCTGTTGCCTCGCCTCTCCTTCGTCCAGTCCCTGTACCAGCGGCACTCCGGTCGCCCAGGGCCAGTCCTGAGCACGAACCACTCACCGTGTGGCCACATCACAAAATTTACGAAGCAGAGGAGAGCAGTGAGGACGGATCCCTGGGCAGCGTGGCCTCGCTTCGCAATAGGTTTTCGTGAGTAGCCTCTTCCCTTTGTATATTCTCGGTACTTTCTTCGGCTCGTATATATGTGGGCATTAGGTCTTACAGCTAATCTCTTGTCATAGATCACCGACCCAGATACAGGCACACAGATCGTCCCCGCCACGGCCTACCACTCCCAAACCTCCTTCCAGACCTCCCACGATGACGTCACATAGTGATTCGGCGGTGATCGAGCATGCGCGACCTGTGATTCCTCCTCGGCATACCAAACCTCCCCCTGATATTTCTCAATCCCCTGCAGAGGACATTTTTGCTGAAATGCCCTCGCCCAGAATGGATGCCTCCCCTCACGTAGGCAGCGTTGCAACCGTGCTGTCCCGTTTTCCGTGAGTGTTGTATGTACTATTCACGAAAGGGTGAATAACGGAAAATATGTAGTTCTAAGGATGTTTCCAAATTTCATCCTCGTGATGACAATCCGTCATCGCATAGCGAGCCCAACATCTTAATAACCAGTCCCCCAACACTACCCGTTCGGCACCCACCCCCACGGCCACTAAACTCGGTGCTTTTTGCGCGGGAGGATAGCTTGGACGCCCCTAGCAGCTGCAGTTCGTCCCTCTATAGTCCTTTTTCGGATGACGAATCCGAAACATCCGAGATCTCAGAAGTATCCTCCACACTAGGGATGCAACTTCGCAAAACAGGTGGCTCTTGTGAATTTACCCACGCGAATGGAATATATAGCCTTCACCATGAACGGAAGCTCTCCGGCAGCTCCAGCGAAAGTCTCTCCAGTTTCTCGTCTCTTTCCAAGCCAAGACCACCCCCTCGGCCTGCTCCACATGCCCTACCTCGTCCCCCTCATCGACCAATTAGTTTATCCGCACCTTCGGGACCCCACGAGCCCTCTTTCACGAGCTCTGTCACAAGCACGCCCACGCAGCCCATCGCTCCACCACTCCCGTCTCGTCGCGTCATGCAGGAGGAGAACGCCCCCGAGGTTCTCCCCGCAGCGCCACCTCTACCAGCACGTGCGGTGGCCCCGCAAAGTACTTCTGTCGAAATCATCTCACCAGTAGCAGAACGTAAATCTCTCGGAAATGCAAGGCTCCCACCGCCGCCAACACGCACGATTGGGCTGGGTGACAAGTTACCCCCTATGCGTCGCGCGCCATCTCCATCATCTGACGAGGAATCTGGTTCGGAAGAGGATCCCCGCGCACGTAGCGCCGAATCCCTTCCTGACACGAGTCGTTCCTCGAGACGTCCTCCCAGCATGCCCAGCGTTGGTTTCATGGAATACAAAATGCAGGTGCCAGCGCATTCGGGACACGTCGCTGTTGCTGGGTCCAGTGTAGTGATGGCCTCAGGCCATCACATTAAATACTACGACCTTTCGTCCAACGATGGTCCCTCATGGTCCCTCGATACGAGAGATGGCATGAGGAGCTCCGTAGTGTCCTGTCTTGAGTTCAGGCCAGCACGTGACGAAGCGGATAGGGGGAAATTCCTATGGGTCGGAACCAAGGAAGGACATTTACTCGAGGTAGATGTTCGGATGGGGGCTTTCACATCTTCCAAAATGGGCATCCACGCGTCCCAGGTCACAAGCATGTTCCGTCATGGGTCCACGATGATCACCGTCGACGAGGCGGGTAAAACTTTCGTCTTTGACCCCAGTAGCAATGCGAGCGCAGGTGTCGGTGCAGGCTTGGAAGATGATGTCAATTTGGTCTACACCACTCCTCGGGTCTACCGACTTGGAGAGAAGGCCGAGTTTGTAAAGTTGTTTGGAGGTTTATTGTGGACTGCAGTGCGGACAGACGTGAATGGCGTTGGTACCGCGTCGGTGCCCGTCATTCGGATATACGATACATACGCACCAGGAAGTATTGGTCGCGCCGTGATGCCCAATCAACACACTGGTGCGGTGACCTCGGGCACCATCCTCCCCTCCGACCCTGACCATGTCTACCTGGGCCATGAAGGCGGGTACATCAGCATCTGGAACGTTGTCACAGGCGATGGGATCCCCGCTTGTGTCGAAGTGATCAAAGTGAGCGCGTCCGACGTGCTTTGTCTGGAGGGCGTAAACGATCGCCTGTGGGCTGGTGGGCGGAAGGGTTCGATTTCTGTATACAACATTAGTTCCAAACCGTGGGTCGTCACCAATTGTTGGGATGCTCATGGCGGGCTGCCTGTCTCGCGAATTTTCGTGGATCCCTATGCGATTGCGGAGATGGAGAAGCTGAGAGTGGTGAGTGTAGGACGGGACGAGCAGATCAGGTTTTGGGATGGGCTCCTCGGTGCGGACTGGATCGGTAAGTGGCTTGACCACGTTTTCCCATGTGATGGCGTTGGTGTAGATTGCTCATGATTGGGATAGAGCAAGAGTTGTTGAAGCGCGAACATACGTTCAGCACATTCCGAGACCTCAAAGTCCTGATCGTCTCGTGGAACGTCGATGCCGCAAAACCTGACTCCCTTGCCGGTGATCCTGAAAACATTCGTTTCCTTCACGACGTCCTTGGCTCTGTCGACAGCCCTGACATTATCTCCTTCGGGTTCCAGGAAGTTATCGATCTCGAGTCTCGTAGGATGGCAGCCAAAACCGTCCTTTTAGGAGGCAAAAAGAAAGGTGACGAGGGCAAGATTAATGAAAAAGTGACGTCGAGTTACAAGAGGTGGCACGATCGATTAATTCAGGCGGTCAAGTTGGCAATGCCTCCTGAATCACCCTATACGGTGATCCATACGGAAAGTTTGGTGGGGTTGTTCACGTGTATGTTTATCAAGAATACAGAGAGGGCTTCTCTGAAGGATTCCACGATCGCGACGATTAAAAGGGGGATGGGAGGGCGATATGGGAACAAGGTGGGTCCTTGATGCATCTTGTGTTTTCGTGTGGTTGCGTCATGGCGGCTTTCATTTCCTTCCAGGGTGGCATCCTCGCGCGGTTCGTGATTGACGACTCGAGTCTGTGTTTCATCAATTGCCACTTGGCTGCTGGACAGCATCACGTCCGTGAGCGTAATGCGGACGTGGCAGCTTTCCTCGAAGAAACCAACGTGTTCCCTTCTGAATCCGTCGAGGAAGACTTTGGGTACGTTGGTGGAGGAGATGGGTCGATGGTCCTTGACCATGAGAGTGTTTTCGTGCGTTCATGACTTTGATTTGCGTCCATTGGAAATGCTGACAGGACAACGTTCTATTCAGCTCAACGGCGACATGAACTACCGTATCGACCAACGTCGAGACGCCGTCATCGCCGCCATTCAAGCCAACGATCTCGATGCCCTCCTCACCCACGACCAGCTACACAAAGAAATGAAACACAACCGCGCCTTTCGGCTCCGTACCTTCTGTGAAGGCCCGCTCACCTTTGCCCCCACATACAAATACGACCGGAATTCGAACGCGTTTGATACGTCGGAGAAGCGCCGCGTGCCGGCGTGGTGCGACCGGGTGTTGTGGCGATCCAGGGAGGAGGGGAGGGTGGTGTTGATGGGGTATCGGAGGTGGGAGGTGAATGTGTCGGATCATCGCCCTGTGTCGGCGGTGTTGAAGGTCACGGTGAAGAGGGTGGTGGGGGAGGCGAGGGGGAAGGAGAGGAAGGTGGTGGAAGGGTGGTGGAGGGGAATGGAGGTGGCGTTGTTGGCGGATGCGAGGGCGTTTTATGAGGCTCAGGCGGTAATGTGAGGGTTAGAGGGACATAGAAGACAGAAACCAGCATGCATATCCAAGATATCAACACATTCCTACCTCTTTTTTTCATTCTTTGGTTTACTTGTATGCACGTGGACCTTGTTTGGACTACAGATAATTTTACCAAGTACTGTTTTTCTTCGTGTTCGTGAATGTGTATTGTTCTTCGCCATTGTCGGGTAGAATCATAGATGATAACTTGGAGGGTTTCATGACAATGTTCAAATCAACATCAACGATCGATTTGGTCCCCACTCGTCCGTTCTCTAGCCAGTTCATGTGACGCGGGCTGTGCGGACACGTTGTCTTGCTCCTTCTTGCAAATCCTGATCCCCAAAGAGCGTCAAATTGTGCTGTGGAGAAGGTGGGGTGGTTGATCATCCCGCCAAGTCCTCCTTAGACTCTGGATGAAGTCCATTGAGCACACATGGTCACGTTCGGATATTTCGATGAGCTCATAGATCACGCATCCTGTGACGAACATCGAAAATGAATGGACACAACTATAAAGGGTATGCGTCCAGAGTCCCATTCCGAGTCACTGGGCAAAGAGATGCGAGAGGTGAAAAGGGATGGGATACACACAACCCTTCCATAAATGAACCGGGGATATCCCTCGGACGCTATCCGGGACTCGCATCCTTTTATTCCAGGCCCAAACAGTGGGGTCACATGGTGCGAGCATACGGACTTTTGGGAAAACGTGTTCATCCCCCCGTCGCCACCGGTGTGAACAAAGTCATTCCTGAGGAGAAATCAGGTCTGCTCTATTCTAGCACTTTTACTCGGAAGGTATGTGACTTGAGGCATCTGACCACAAGCAGGTCAGAGGACTGCCCCAAACCCTGCATGCTTGGCAGATTACTGGAGATCTGAGTCAAATCAATGTGATCAGGGATGAACAGATAAATAGGGAGCTCCAAGGCAAAAGTAGACCAACGCGTTCTTTCCACTCACTTTGGTACGCTCACGTCGAGAAAGGTCCAGCCCAGGCTCCAAACTGATTTTCCTGAAACATCAGAGCAGGGAAAAAATGGTTTGGGTGTCCAACCGTGACAGCAACACGATCAATGTTGCCATTACGAACAAGAGTGGTGGGAGTGCTGAAACATACACCCTTGTCCCTCAGTCTAAATGGTATGAGGGTGTCGGAAGGAATCTCTGGAAGAGGAGTGGGCAGGAGACGTTGAGCATCCTTCGGGATGGCGGGAAGGAGCAGTCGCTCACGGTCGGCCCGAGCGACTTTGTCCGGGTATATTCCGACGCAGTGATTGTCAGTCAGGCAAACGTGTTCGTTGCATAGGAGAGGGAACGGACATTGTTTGGTGATGAGTGGTCCTGTATTGGAAGCGGCGGCCAATGTAAAGCTAGTGCTCCTTCTTTTGCATGCAGCAAGGGCAAGTGAATCTCGCCGATTTCTACATCTTGGTCATTCTAGACGTCGATCATAGGGAGCATTGAGTCGTCGGAATCGGGCCATGAACGGCCTGCATTCCTTCAAACACGCCAAGTGCTGACCACACCACCCTTGATAATTCACGGCGAGCCCCAACCACAAATCCATCGTCGACGTCGTTGTTGCATTGCTTTATCATCACCATTAGAATCGGCACTGTGTGTGCGTGCGGTCAGCGCTGCATCCTGTTCTGGTGGTGTGTCGATTTTTTTGTCCTGTCGCCGTCGCGGTACGTACACCTCATTATTCCCTCTACATTTCCGGTTCTTCTGTAACGTCCAATGCCACTCCATCTCCTCGGCGACACACTCGCGCACATACGCAGCCACTTCTCTGACCTCTGTGAAGCCGACCCACTCGTTCTCCGTTTCAAACTTTACGAATCCATACTTTAACCGCACATTCGAGGACTGACATGTACCACTGTTCCCCATCTTCGCGTAGGGATATTGACCTCTCCTCGTCTGCTCACTCACCAACTTCCACGCCTTTCCTCAGCGTCGATTCTTACAGATCAATATTTACATAATCAACAGACGAACGTGCTGAGTCGTTCGCAGTGCGTCACGTCCGGGCCTCGGCACGCAAATCAGCGCACCAAAATTTAGAGCACTGACTTGCTTCGTTGGTGCGCAACAGGTATCGAAATTTCGTGACGATGCCTGTGATTCTTCACTATCTTGTACGCCAAGCTTGAGGCGTAGATATGCACGACCAGGGACGTCGAGTATGGTGTTACCGAGGATATAAGGTCTGAATGGTTCTATTCAGCTTTTCCCCGGTAACACAATTGTTTCGTGCGTTCACGTGGGTTCCATTCACGCCAATGGTACGTACGGTACGCACGACGGTCGCCGTGTGGTTGAACGTCGTGCGCAGGGTGTGGATCGAGTTACTTTCTCTGGTTCAGAATCTCACGCAGTCTAGCGCGTTAGTAACGCATGTGTTCATCAACGCCGTTAGAAATTCTAATAGAAAAGCCCCCCTGGATTCAGATGACACCCTGCGGCGCAAACGCCACAGGCGGTGCAAAAGGGTCTCCGTTTGGGTTAACCCGGATGTTCCTGGTTATGCCTCGGTGCTAATATTTCGGACACAGGGTAGCAGGGCCAGGCCGGCCTGGAGGTGCCTGGACAAAACTGTGGCCTTAATGAAGTTTCAAGCCAAAATTAAATTGAAAAATAACACTTCAAAGCTCGCCTTCAAGAGGCCAATGAGTTATGAGGCTGTACGCATAAATACTTTGAAGCATTCGACCATGCCTGCCTTTCTACCTATGCCTACAATTACACCGATGCCTACCATTCACCTATACGTTCACCCTCTTTCCTGTCTTAGACTGTAATGGATCTCATGGTGCCACTGGACAACTTCATTACGGTAGCATCGTGTACTGTATCTCATGCATTGGATTGCTAGTGTACCATATGCAATCCCCACACATCAGGATGGTCACGGGCGCTGGCAAGTTACTTTGGTATGAATCATTCACTGGCACTCGCCAACAGTTGTCTAGGATGATCTCTAATAAGCATCGCCCTTCGGGTACCCCTGGACCCGAGGTTGGTAAGGGACAGAATGTTGACCCAACATAACATCGACATCCAACTCTGAGAGGTTGGATTGAGCTAACAACCAGAAAAGAGACACGTTCACGACACCAGTCTTGCTCTCGTCTTGACACAATCGATAATACGATCGAAGATGTCCTGATGTAATGTAATGCTCACCACCAGAACTCCACTGGCCCACATCGTTCGAGTCCACTATTTGATACACCGAATCGTTCTTCCGAACGTTGCATGCCTGCGAACGAACTCTTCTCGGTCGCTTTCTTTCCTTGAAGATGAAAAGCAAGCTAGTGATGCAACTGTTGCTGCACTGGTTATGTGAGAGCTCCTGGACGAACCAAGTTTTCGCCCGCCGCAGACTAAACAATACTCAATGCAGGGTTGCTAGTCTGCTCAACGCATTCGACGTCAAATGAGGGAAGGTACAGGACAGGACACTCAAAGACGGCAAATGGACGACCACGGACTTACCCATGGGCCATAAACGACCGCTCGGCAGCATCGTGGTGTAAACACCCACGAAATCGAACTGATGATCTTCTTGCTAATGTCCACGTCACAATCAATGTCATCAGAAATGTCCATGACGACCTGAACGACCAAGTGACCTGGATCAGACATAGAGGAGTGCGAGCAGCGTAAGCTCCCCAGAACACAGGCGAACACATGCGCGGAGAAAGCAAGTGCGAAAAAATGTTTCCCCCCGCCGCGGCAGCCGTATTGACCGTAAGTGTGAAGTCTGGATACACTTACATAAGTCAAGCCAAGAGCTCGCTCCATCGAACAGTGAAAAAAGCTTTTTCAGCCTCTGTCGAGTCAGCCGAAACCCACTCAGAAGTCAATCCAAGGGATTCTCACGGGCGTCGATTTTTGCACCGGGGAACGCAATTCTTCAAGTGAAACCTCCCCTTCGGGTCCAGGAATAATCTCTGATTCGTGGCACGTCCTTACCACGCTACTGTAGGGCGTGGGTCTTTTTTCAAGTTTTCACTTTTTCGGTCCCAACCTCCGATCGCGAGTCGCGCTTTCAACTGCCGCGCGGGTCATTCACCCCGGGCCAATCCCACGAGTCCACACCGCGTCCACGTCTGTCCCTGAACTCGGAGTCCCGCTTTTATGCATTCGCGTGTGCGAGCCCCGCGGCATGCCGCACCGTACGCGACCATTAGGCTATCACACGACGCGCTTGCCAAGACGCCTCGAACAACCACGCAGTGCTTGTCAAATCTACATGAACCCCTCCGACCGGTCCGCATCCACGATTTGATTTTGTTATTCGTCCCCTCCCCTGGGCCATCAACGCATCACTGCGCAGTTGTACACCCCCATCAGCGCTTGCGATCACGGACACTGTCACATTGCCGCTACCGGGCGACTTGGCCTCTGATGAGCCTCCACCGTGATGTAACGTGTACCCCTCCCCGTTCCGAACGTCCCTTACCCCCATGAGGCACGATGCTCCTCTCCTCTCCTCTCCGAGTTCGGTGAGTCTGAGGTGAGCGCTGAAGTGCGATCCTAGAGGCAAGTCGGCGTTGACGAGGAGATGACCTGTGCTGTGGGCCCCCTTTTGCAACGTTCCATCAGCAGACGTCCCTCCAGGTATCCGATGGATCAGGGATTATGTTCGATACAGTAACACGCAGCGACGGGCAAATACATAAGAGGCGGTACTTGACATATAGGGTATGCAGCTCCAATTCGAGCCCGATCATTGAAAAGTTCCCGTGGGCAATGTCATGATCAAGGGGAGGACTCGACATGCGACGCTCCCTACCCTCCTAGCGAACTCGAGGCAGGCATTCGATGATCCAAAGTATGACAACTGACAACTGCCTGGAACTCTCCTCTACCGCGGTATCCGAGTCGCACGTCGACGTCGAGCGTAAATCCAACGCGGTGTGACACAGGTCAGATCAGATCAGATCAGAATCAGATCGCCGGTGCCCTCCGGCTTGAGTCAAGTAGAGCGACGTCCAATTCCGACCTGGCAAGTCATGAGCCCATGATAATCAGATATTGTGTAGCTGTATGTCCGGCCGAGCCATGCTGTACAAAACTTTACTCGTATGTACATGTAAGTTTCCGCAAGGTTTCAGAAGTATTTCTAGGTCAAGGGGCGACACGGGTGCGCCCGGTATCGGCTACGAAAGAGACCCTCGTACGAAAACCCTATCAATGCCATCAACGGATAACGGGGCCCAAGTGGGTGATCGAGACCAAAAAACAAAACAAAGGAGACACCAGCATACACAAGACGAGCAAGATGCAAAGAACATAACATAACAAAAAAACACGTGGAAATGGGGTACGACACGATACGATATCGATGCATGACTACTTGAAACTGAGTTCGATTGTCTTGAAACGATGCATTAAGGTATTGCCAAAGAGGACGATTTGGGTAAGAAAAAAAAGGGGTCAGATCACTGTCGTGACGGTCATGCCATCACATCACAGGACCATTATTTTCCTTGCTTCTCTTCTGTTCGCTTGGCTTCTTGTTTTGGATAGACTGGGGTGCCCCTTCGGAAGACCGGTGGAAAAGGGCTTTTGGGAATGGGGGAAATATGCGCGTGCCGAGTCCGGAGAGTACGAGCGTGTCACTGTCGCTTTTTGAAAAAAAAAAATCCCTCGGTCGCGTCGCTAGAACGCATGACCGGCAATGTAACGCATGATCGTCAACGAAGCGAAAATATCTATGCACACATCCGTTTCAGACAGTCGTTCAGAACGCTGAACAGAACACGACGAGCTCACCCATGTAAATATGTGAATACGCTTCGTAAATAGTCAAGGTGTGGCCCGAGACGCCGTACGCAGGGACATTGTGAGGCCGAAGGTCATAGTGCGCGATGACGTAGTTCTCTTCCGAGAGACACTGGGAGGGAGGGGGGGAGAGGGGAAGTGAAAACGTTAATCATCGCCCGTCGTGCTAGGGAGGATGAGTAACGCACCGACCACTCGTGGTCACCGATCGTTTTGTGTTGCCATCTATACTCCCGTCCGTCGGACGCTCTGAATTTCCTCGAAAGGGAGCTGCGGTCATGCTTGAGCGTCCAAGGACCACGAACACGTACACGCGGGAGAAAAAATAAACGCTCACCCCCCGAACAGCGCCGTTTTGCGAAGATAGTTGTTCATGGGAATAGACACGTTGGCGGCGGGCGGCTTGAGAAAGTGGATCGTGCCGAGTCCGAGGGATGGGCCGCCGAATTCGAGAACGACGGACGGGTGTCGTTCAAGATGGCGCATGTCGGCGTGACGTGTCGATCGACGACCCATGACATAGATGGCGAGTGTAGTGTTATTGCTACTAGCTTGTGGGTAAGGGGTGACGCGAATGAACATGCGGTCATAGATGTCATCATAGTCAGAGCCCTTCAGCTGTCCCGTACGGTCCTCAAAGGTAAAGGGCATTTGTGTGTGCATCATGATGAAGTCGAAGGAGGGAGGGGGGAGAGGAAGGAACTGGTCAATGGAAGAGAAGGGGAAAGAATGTTGGCGCTGCGGCAGCACCACATTTTATATGACGTGCCCGCAGGACTGCACACGTAGGAACCTGGAAGGTCCTCTCCACATCCGATCGGAAAGGCGCAAGGTGACTGTCTGTTTTCGCCATTGTGAAAAGAAGCGGGCAAGTATGAGGAGCTCGCCATATCCGGGTCGCGGAGTTGCAAAGGTCCAACATAGGACCGGATGCAAATGAAGCACAAGGGCAAGGGCTAGGGGCAGGCGAAAGGGGTGGACCGCAGCAAATCACAAAAAGTCTGCATGGACCTGATGCGCAAGGCACAGAACCGCTATGCTGTGTGGAGAGATGAAATGACGAGTCAGCGCCATATGGACAATGGGGCGTGGTCATGTGGCCCATGTAGGGGGGTGTTACGCGACGTTGAGACCAATACTTACGTGACCCATGGACAAACTGGGCGCTCGTAAGATGATCAGGCGAGCTGGGGAGAGGGAGCCAATTAATGAACTGGGCGTGGAGTCGCGGCGCTGTCAAAGTGCCCATCGAGGACCGGGAAAGTAAAGTCGGCTGGATGTCACGCCACCGGTGAACGTGCGATCCATCACAGCTGCGTCGGCTTCTCAGCACCACCACAGGATATCACCCAACTCCACTTACTCTCCCGCAGTAGCGTGACTCGTCCCTGTTCCTACTTGGAAGAATTCGGCGCTCAAATTTAGAGTTGCAGCTCGATGGGGTTTGATGAATAAACATCAGACCACGGAGCCATAAGCAGTCCGGACGCCACGACTTGTCAAGGTGTCAGGCTACACCGCCCACCGGGCCCAGTCGGTATCCTTGCGTATGGCGTGCTCGATAGTCGCCCGGTGTGCAAGACTTTCGGGACGAGTAGAGCCAGTAACTGGGTGTACATGTGAAGTTTCTGACCTATTAGGAGGTACTTGACATTGATCTCCCACGACCCTCGTCCCCCGAGCTCATGGCTCAACAGGCTACTAGTAGGCATGGACAATAAATCGTGCGCCAGTCAAACGTTTGCAGTGACATCACTCTTCACTTCAGAGTTCACGTGTGCGGTACGCGTGTCGCAGCCTTATACCCGATCATAATACTTTGTTAGGGCGGGTCTGCATCGGTGTTAATGGGGCATTACAGCTGGACAGTGTTCACGAGGTCATGGAAGCCAGACTGATCTGAGATATGAGAGTCAATCGTTGACTCCAACAAGTTGCGCATTTCGTACTGATGCCGTCAGCTGACGCCGCAAGTATTCAGACGAGAGCAGGCTGAATGTTGCATCAAAATATGTTATCGATACATGCATGTGGCCGAGGACGGGGCATCGACACTGTATACAAGCAATCACGCACCCAACAAACACCTACTACCACATCCGACTACCATCGAACCCGCCATCTGTCCCGATGTGACTTGCAGACGTTTTAGCATCCAAGAAAAGCTCATTCATTTCTCCGATATCCTCCATCGTTATCTCACTTCGGCCAGCCAATCCAGCAAGAATGGAAGCCGGGGCCAGTAGTTGAAGGGCGTAACTGACCACAAATCATGAGCATCACAAATCCTTGCCGTTATTAATAGAGATAACACACCGCATCGATCCGCGTTCCCCTTCTTCCGCCATTCGTTCGAGTACGCCCGGTCCGAGTTTGAGTCCCTCTACGTTCGCACGAAGTTGGACCACTTTTGCGATCTGCTCGCGGTTGTACCCATCTGTCTTGATGATGAGGCACCTGTACAAAGCGTAAGAGGCGTCTTTACCTCACAAGAGACCCCTACCGATCGAGCAGATCGACTGGTATCCCGTGTGGAGAGACGACGTCGGTCGTTCCACGCACGAGTGCATTGCCCCTGTTGGTGGCAAGGATGACAGTCGGAGCCATTGGAGATTCAAGCAGAGAATTTAGATACGTGAAACACTCGACATCGAGCATATGAACCTGCGTGATTCCACGTCAGATTGCAATGTCACATGGCACGATCCATCTGGTCGTACCTCGTCAATGAACACAACTCCAGGGATGACTTCTGCGACACCCTGATCTACATAGCCCTTGACGACTTTGTTCACCTCTCTACGAAGCTTGTCGGTTACTTCCGTCCGACCACTCTTCATAAGGCTTCCCATTACGCTCATGATGTCTTGTCCACCCTGAGGCCGAGCATTTGCAGCATCGAGATCACCAAGAGTGACATCTTGCACAAGCTCTTTCCGCTTGTGCACGTCCCCTTTTGGTAGAGGGACGTAGGTCTCTGATTCGAGATCGTAGGACGACGCGTATGCGTCCGATCGGCCAACTCGCTATGCATAATCGGTGATCGGGAAACGCGTAATAGAGATGTAAAGACGCTTTACCTTGACAGCACCTGTATTAGCTTCGACATAAATGACGTCACCGACGACAATTTTTTCTTTGAGGATGGCTTCGTATATGGTAGGGTCTAACCGAAGCTGTTTTGTGCCCTTGACGGTTTTGAGGCCGACAATAACGTGCGACACCGTCTTGCCATACCCACTCAAAGGGTTTTCAGATTCGGTGGGCGTCAACTCCGTCACCTCGCCCTCATACACCTCTTTTGTTTCTTTTATCCGGAGGCCTGAGAACAAGTATGAACAAGGGTGATTATGCGGGACAAGGCAAGTCGGCGTGGCGCGCAAAAGTGGCCCATACCATCGACACGGAGATGGAACATGTATGAGAACAGGAACACGGTACACACCGATAGCTCTCCGAAATGCCTCTGCAAGAACTTCCGTCTTCTTCACTTCTGTACTATACACCTCCGACCCCACCATCGGGCAAAACGGCACCTTGACCCCAAGCTCATGCGACACCGCCAACGCGAGCGCCGTTTTACCCGTCCCTGGCGCACCGACGAGTAAGAGCGCGCGTCCAGAAAACTTGCGCGATTTGATCAGATCGACAACGACGCCGCATCCCTTTTAATGCGAGCCAAAAAAAAACAAAAACAAAAAAGCCACGAACGCAAGAACGCGCGCGGGAGACGTCAGAACGTGTCATTGTGTAAAATCCATGCCAACGAAACGAAAACGTACCTCGCGTGCGTTGGTTTGGCCAATGAATCCGGCGCCTTCAGACGCGGCGATACCTTCTGCGTTGAGACCGAGACCTTTGATGTGGGAATGAGGAGCGATGCGAGATGAACGTGCAGAGGATGCAGCTGAGGGAGGAGGAAGGGCATTGTGTGCGACGGGCGTCGACGCGGACGAAGTGGTCGTCGCTTTCATGTTTGACAATGAACGCGTTCAGAGCAAAACGGCTCGTCACTTGCTTAGGATGGTCGGATTACGTCAGCGCCCAAGTGCCACTTGTCCCAGTGAGGGATTCTTTCTGTTTCTGCCAGTGCCAGACAGGTCACCCCGCGAGTCGTTTTGGGACTCTCAAAGTTTAGGGAGGGGCATCAACGATGGGCCTGTGATGACCCTGTCGATGACCTTCCCTTTACTAGGCTGACCAAATGATGCTAGTCTACTTCAAGATGTGTCGGTTTCCGAGGGCTAACAGCTTGAAACGAACACTGGCTGCCAGACGTCACCTCGCCATTACAAGCCGAACAGGGCCCACTCAGTACTAGTACTAATAGTCATTCAACACCGCGATAGAAATTCACTACTATTCTTGTCAATACCACGCAAAGTGTAACCCTCCGCATTCCATCGCGTCCAGACAACACTGTCATTCTTTCAGCAAAAACTCCCACACTCAGGCTCTACCGCACTGCGGTACAGCCATTCTCTCTCCTACCGGCTTCACAGTTTCTTTGAAAAAGATGAAAAAAAGATTGACAAGCAAAACATACAACCATTTCCAAAACGATCATCTCGCTTCCCAGATCACCACGGCCATGGCGTTTGCCCCGCTCCAGCTTGCCTGGCCAACGCCTCAAACTCGACATTGCGCGTGTTGGATGAGTCCAAGCGGTGACCAGACCCTCCAATGACAGCATCACACTCTGGGCATTTCGAAACTTCCATCGCCCCGCCGCACTACATCCAGATCAGCACACTTCATTCCCAACAACACACCTTGTCAGTTTCCATTCACGCACCTCGGTGATCACGAACATGTGACCATTCGGACAGTTGTAATAATGGCCCGCGTGCGCTGGTCGATGTTGTTCGTGAGTCCCACGTTTGAAACACAAACGGCCGGTGCTTACAGAAATCCATCGCTTTGACAATAGCGATCCGCTCTTCGAGCGAGACAGGCTGGTAGAACGTATCCATGCGAATTGAGCGTTCGATCTCCGCCCACTCGTCCATGATGTCGCGTGCGACGCTCGAGAAATTCGTCTCCAACCAGTCCATCTCTTCATTGCTCGTCTTCTTCTCCAGATGCTGTTTAATCGTCGTCTTCATCAATACCTCCGCCTCCTTGCGGAGCATCGAGGCACGCGCCGCGGATGCGCTCCTCTGTTCCTGTTCTTTAAACTGACCTGTCATCTTACACATCATGATATCAAACCGGAATTCCTCCAACGAAATCCGCATTTGATATAGAGCTGTCCTCGAGATCTGACGATGGGATTCGGAGTCTTTTGCGACGTCGAAGGCAACGTCAGCATCTCGTAAACAGCTCTTGAACAGGAATCCGATGTAAGTGGCCCAACTCAGCTGCTGAGTAGAGTTGTTGCCATCACTGGTGCGTTCGTTGATGGCATTGATCCATACTATCATCAAGTCGGTCATGACGAGTCGTATGTGGATCGTCAACCAGATCGCCTCCACCAGGAACCTGCGGTCCGCGAGAGGACGCGGCTGTCCGATCTTGATCTTTGCGACACGCATCGCATGCACCATGGGCTGTCTGGCCGAAGTACCAGGATCATCGAGAGACGCATTGACTTCGCTCTCATGTAGGTACGAAAACGCCGCGTCCCACGCTTCCTTGTGCGCAGAGCGTGTCTCAGCAACCTGTACGGCCTGTTTGTACGCAAAGAGAAGCTCGTACATCGCCTTGCGCCAAACGTCCCCCACGGAACGATCGATGGCATGGAGATTCGTGTTTGAGAAAAGGATATCCCGATCCGAAATGGCCACTTCTTGTTCTGCCCTCAGTGCCCTGTTTCGAGCCTTGGCCTGAAGCGCTCGCTTTGCCTCATTGGTCTTGTCCTTGAACTTGAGCTCGATTTTCTTGGCGGCGTTCAGCAATTGAGCCTTCTTCGAGCTGACGGACACAGACTCGACCAACGTCTGAACGGTCCCGAGAGAAAGTGACATTTGAGCGGCGACGTTGCGCTCCAGAATGTCCAAGTTGGCCCGCTTGAAGATTCGACCGTAGCGAGGTGCCGTGATTTCGGAACGACAGGTAGGACATGTGGGTGGTCGCCTGAATCCCACCGGGGACAACAGACCCAGCCATGTCCCGTTCGGTTTACAGCTATAAAACTCTGACATACCACAGTGTCCATCGAGCGTTTCGACGGTAAACGCGTGACGACAGGACGGAATCGTGATCAAGAGCTCGTCCAGGGATTCCAAATCGGGTTCGATCTCCGCCAGAGTGCGCTGCAGGATAAAGTCCGCCACCTGCGTCCTTTGTTCTTCGGGGGCGCACACGGGACACACTTGAATGCTGCAATCTTCCCCGCAAACTAATGGGAATAAGTTTCAAGGAATTCGAAAACAAGGTCGGGCATCCTACCCGAGGGACATTGATGGCCACACTGAAGAACCTTGTCGCAACGTTCATCACATGGCAGCCGAGCACAAACCTGCCGATCGTCAGATGAGACCAGAGGATATCTCTGGATCACTGTCACTCACAGAACCACACGGAACTGGGCATTCATGATGACGACATACCCTGCAATCGTTCGTAAAAAAAAAAACAGCACCGAGCATGATACGACCAAGACAACGTTGCTTACCACGTGCACGGTTGCTTGCATGGCGCACACGGCACAGAACACGGACGTTTGCACTGCGCGTGAGGGCAGACCTGCCTGCATTTAGAAGTGCAGCGCGTCGTGTGCTTGTGCTCCTCCGCGCACGGCGCTTGACAAGGATGCTCGCAGTACAGACGCTTCTGGCATGCGTGAGCAGCATGTTTGGTCCTCTTGGTGCGGTATCCATCCTCCGGTGCGCTATTGACGCTTTGACAGTCGTCGCATGTCGCATTACAGTTCTTGCCACAGCACGCCATCAATTCTCCACACCGGGCGACACATCGATAGTCCTCCGGGTCTTGAGAACACGGCATCATGACGCGATGTTCACAGTCTGGTAACTCCTTCTCCACCTCTTCGTCGCAACGAACACTCTCGATCATCTCCATCTGGTAGCTAAACATGGTACCGCATCAGCCAAAGTGAAACAGTAAAAAGGATGGTCCATACCATGGAACTGAATTCTTGACGTGTCCACACGGTAGTTGAACGTTCGGAACCGGGAAATGACAGTTGCCACAGGGCGTGTTGCAGTCCTTCCTGCACGGGTGGTCACGATGACAAAGTCTTCGGCACGGTTTAGTACATATCACAGCGACGTGATTGGGATCGTCGCAATGACACTACGTTTCGGGAACCGACTAAGCCAGAAACCAACGGAGGTGTAGGATTTCATACCTTGAATGGACAGAGATGACCACATTTCAACAGCGTGTCACACTGCTCCATACACCCACCTGCGAGGATCGTGAAACCATGGTCGGTCCACATGAGCCTAGTAGAACGTACCATCTGGCGCGATCCGAGAAAGCTGGCCCGGGCGCGAGACATGTTCTACCTTTTCAGGGTGTCGATGACAAGCCACAGGCAAGCTTCTACCCAATGCGTCCTGCGAATCGAGTTCTTCGATAATCGAGCGCCACATCCAACTTCTAGACGACAAGTTCTCAGCGTTTCCAAATATATAAAGACCTTGGCGAGCTCGGGACAAGGCCACTGCAGAAACGTGAGCGAGCGAGTACACGCTCGGAGGGACGGAATAGCTACCGTTGGTACGATTTTCGGACTAGAAAGCGGAACGTCCAGGTCAGCTCACATCCTCATCGAGCGTATATTAACACGTTACCTTGAGGAATCCAATGTTGACCCTGGTGTGCTGTGAGATCGTTTGCATCTCCACTTCATCTTCATCATCACCACCAGCGTTTCGAACCAGCGAAAGGATGATGATCTTGGTTATTGTCAGCATGAACATCAACCACGTTCAAACTCGCCTACCTTGCCCTCCTCCCCCTGGTAATTATCCACGGTCCGCAACCTGACCTGGAAAATGGGCATAGTTGGACACGACCCGCATCGCTCGTGAATGAGGACAACATACGCGGTTCGTCACTTTGACATGCTGGATGGACGGGCCATCAATGTCACTGGCGACTTCCTGGTCACCTTCGCGATCATCGAGGGCAGCTTGGTCCCGTTCGTCAATCACAACTGCAACCTCACCACCCAGCGCATCTCTCAGTCGGGCAAGCTGGCCCAAGTACGCACACAAGACGACGATGTCGCCCTCTGCAGAATAGCAACCCTGTCTAGGAAAAGAGTAAGCGCGAGATATCATGTCTATCCAGTGACCGCCTACCGGAGGAGATACAGCACGAGGTCTCGAATCATCTCGACCTTGAATTCCGGATATACCAGTGAGCGTCCCGTTCGCGGTCCAAAGAAACGGACCGTCTCCTCACCTCGTACGCATTGTATTTGCTCGCCGTATCGTCCGTCCCACCGTTCTCCTTGTGACTGTGCGTGACAAAGAACAGGTTCTTCACCATACCACGAACGTCGGGGTAAGATTGGACCAGCTCGTGGTCCTGCAATCCCTCGTACAGCGTGTTCCTGTCCATTTCCATTTTCGGGATACGTCAGGAGAAATAATCGAGAGATACGCACCTGATCAGGCTCGATATCGTGGGACGCATCCGCCTCTGGACATCTATCCGGGACATGGGCAGACCAGACGTCGCTAGGCGCTCCATAAGCGACATGTCGAACCGATACAATTTGTTGCCGCGTGGGTGCTCCATCGAGAGTGCTAGAAAACAAAAGTCAACCGACGGTATGTGCACGTCGCGACGCGACATACTGAAATTGTTGAGCGTAGGACGCAGTTGAAGAGGGTCGCCAATGAGGATCAGATGCTCTACCGAGGGTACAAGGCTCCCCAACACGTGGGCCTCGAGTACCTGCCCAGCCTCCTCGACCATCAATACCTTGGGAGACAGTGACTACAGAGAATGAACATCATCAACAACGTGGTTCGCATGGGTACGGACCTTGAGAAGTGTTCCCAGTTTCGCTGCACCTATAGAGAAGACGACATCAGAAGCTGAAATCCATGCATCGACGCTCGAGTACCTGTCGTCGTGCATCCAATGATCTTGACGTTCTTCAACAAATCACGTCGGACCTGTAACACGTTCAGATAAAGGACCCCCGAGTCTCGTGCGACCCACTTGTTCCTTGATTTCGTTATACTCTTGAACTTTGTCTGCATGCTTTTTTCTCAATCGTTCAAACTCGTCCTGTTGATTTTTCTGCATCTGCGTCCGTGCCCCTTCGATCCAGAATGCATGCAGCGTCTGCCGTTCCTGTCGACTCATCGTCCAGACGTCGCCGACATGCAAAAGCACATCCAACGTGCGTTTGTGAGAAGGCGCCTTTGGGACATCATATTCTCCGAGCGCCGCGAAAAACCCTACTGGATCGTTGACATACGCGGGATAAGGGTCCTCCGTCTCCACGACAGGTGCAACCGGGGTAGGTGCCTCAGGTAGCAAAGCCGGCGCTTTCCCTACCTCCGACTCGACACTCGCATCCGGAGGATCAGAGAAGCGGGCAGTCATCCAGCTTTTCTCGGGTGGAACGTCGACGTCACCCTCGTCTTCCTCCGGCGTGGCATCCACTGTATTCTCAGTCGACAAGACCTCGTAGAGGTTGGCACGAGAGGAAGGGCCAGGTTCGGTGGCCGACTTGCTCTTCTGTGGGACAGTGGGAACAGGCGGACTGGCGACCACGTCCAAAAACGCCAGATCGCCAAATTGCTTCCAAAATGCATACATGGACGTGTCCTGCACCATCACCTGGCCTTTACGACCCTGTACCTTCCACTGTTCCCCAGACTCGGAATCGTCCTGAGAAAGCTCCTTGGCAACGTTGACCCACGGAGGCGGTACAGACATGGACGCATGGTGTTCCGGGAAAGTGAGCGAGAGATACTTGGCGATCTCAGACGAGTCCGACTCGAGATCGAGCTTGTGGATGCGGTCGATCAATTGAGAGATCTCCAGTCCGACAGCCTTTTGTTCGCGGTACTTGGAGTTGTAGGCGTGGTCGAGACGAGATTGGCCCGCGACCATCTCCCGCGTTTCGATCGAGTACTGTGAAATGCGTTCATCGGCTGAACGAGAACCCAACCGAACGATGTCGGTCGTGATACCCGCATCAAGGACAGAACACAGCATATGATCCAGCGCATGATTCGTGAACGCGATCATGAGGATGGGACCAATTTGATTCGCGACGAGTACTCGCAACAGCTCCACGCCCGTGTAGCTCTGAAATCAACCATACCATCAGTTTAGCGAGCGTGTTGGTGATTGAAAAACGTCACCTTTCCAGTGCCAGGTGGCCTGAGCGCGATGTGAATGACTGCCTTGATACTACATTAAACACGTGACTCACCCTTGAATCAACACAAGTTCCCTTGTGAGTGCTGCGATGACAGCATCGGCCTGACTGGGGTCAAGACGACTAGCCTGACGCAGCTCTGCTCGGGCATGGTCGACCGAACTCTTATCAGACACCTTCATCCGCAGATCGTCCACCTCGGCTTCTTTATTAAACAACGACGACAACTGAAAGTTGAAACCCGGGAGACGCGTATACTTTGGAGGATCGATCGTGCATGTCCTCAGATAATTGAACGGATGCAAAACGAGATAACGCGAGAAAGGGATGATCTCCGGCACCGTTTTCAGCGCTTCGAGGAACGGACGGATAGCTTCAAACAAGACTGGCGATTCGACGAGTATCTTGATGTCATCGGACGACGATCGTCCGCTCCTCAACTCGGAAAGGATGCGTAAATCGACGTCGCTGTCAAAAAAGATGACTCGAATCTTGACGCGGTCCTTGTCGGTTTTGACGTGATCCGTCAGATCGTTGATCGAACTAGCGATCGTACCGAGATGGACTGAAACGCCCGCGTTTCTCTGCCAAACGAGAGCGACGAGCCCGCCTTGCATTAGTCGTTTGCCACTCACACCCTTCCAGAATGCAACGCGAGCCCCGCCCTGCGCAGCACGAGCTCTGCCCGGAGGCGTCGCGACTGTTAGGCTCGTAGATATGCCCCGACGGTCGGGAACCAATGCCGTGAAGTTGACCTGGGTGTAGACATTGAACATCAGAGATTCGTGGCTGTCAGCCACACCATGGTATTTTCCTCCTCCCTTGGCAAGGAGATCGCCCAGCCTAGTTTTGCGCTGATCTATATCGTTCAGATCATCGTGGACAAATTGTACCGCTCTCCGCAAAGGCGCCCTGCAATTGAACGTTGGGTACTGCACAAAACGACGACTGAAGCACTTACGTGAGCTCTTCTCTCAAGAGACGAAATTGAATGTCCAACAAGCGTTGCATGGAGTCCGCAGGAGCAGGGTGTGGGGCAGGGAACAAGCTAGCCGGCAAAAACGGCTTAACCCGGCACATCAATTCTTCGTGCGTCGGCGCAATACGGACGTTGTCGACGTCCACGAAATCATTGTCGTGACGCGGCCCATCCGAACGTAGGTCTCCGGGAGGATCATACGTACCATGCAGGGCAGCGACGAGGCCCTCGTTCGAGGGCGCGTTTGGAGCATCGAGTCCGTTCCTGCGAGAACTCGAGCGTGTTTCCTTTCCCAGCTCGCGATTAACGATTGATTCTAGACGCTTCACTTTTTCCCTGAGCATGTTGACAAGGAGTTCGCTGACCGGCCCTTCGATGCCTTGGAAGGGGTTATCAAACGCCGGTGGGGACGAGGAAATCCCGGTAGTCCACTGGTCGAACCAGAGGCGGAGATTGGCGACCAGAGAGACGAGGCGCGGATACATCGCCACGGCGTTCTTGAAACGAACCAAACACCTATAAACGTTGTATCGACGACAGATCTCGGAGTAATATAACTGTCTAGCGTACTCGTCCAAGACACCGGTTATGGAAGCGAATACTTGGGTGCCCAACTGAGGGTGGTTCGCTGCCGAGCCGGGATCTTTGAAAGATCGATTGGCCATGATAGCAGCCATGCTTTTTTCGATCGTATCCGCGAGCTCGTTGATGTTTTGTAACACCTCGGTAAAGAGGGTACTGGATCGCCCCTCATCAGTAGCATCCATGTGATACCATCCAGAACGTCTTACTTCACTCGGGTCACGAGCGTACTCTTGATGACAAAGTCGGACGACAGGTACTGCGAGAAAGTGAGCAGACGACGAGGAGGAGAACACGGATTGTACTGACGCGTAACATCAGCAGTATCCCTCGCTGGAAGGAGAGGAGTTCACGACTGTTTCCGGCGTTGGCAGACACTTGTGGCCAACGTATGATATCGACCATACGGCGTAAACCGTTTTGCTGCAAGGGTGCATCAAGGCAACGTTTACTGCAACGTTGGAATCGTCACGCACAGAAGCCATGGCCTGTAACAGAAGCTGCACGTGGATGTACCATCAAACGTCATCCGTGGTCGTCGTTCGGCATTCCACAACTCACCTGACCCTCTTCTTGGGACTGGTAACGAGATTCAGCACCATCGTCGCCACACCAAAAGAGATCGCACGTCGTACCCAAGCCAAATTAGAAGCAGTGGCACTGTTCAGCGGTTGCAAGAACGCATAGACTTCAAACGTGCTTTTAAACCGAAAGAAATCAGAAAGAAATCGCTTCAACGCGTTGTGCGCTTCGGTGGGCGAAAGAGGAGAAAGATCTTGAGAGAAAAACCCGTCCGTGCCGCCGCCACTTATTTTCGACAAACCCTGTTCGGTCAAAAAAGGAGCGAGACGTTGCAAGACGGCAGTGGATTGGAAAGGGGACGCGGCAGGGGATGCGTTGGTGCCAGTGACCGCCTTTTGGACGTGCTTGTAGCGACAGCCGAATTCCCTGTTGCATCTGCCTTGTTCCCAATAGTACCTGCAGACGCCAGGCTGAGCAGGTGTCCCAACGCCACTTGGGCGAGAGATGTTCTGTGGCGGCCGGACGCTATCAGGGGTCGAGGGTGACGCTGGCCGACTATTCCGAGGAGAGACCTGGTTCGAAGGTGAGTGGGCAAATTTACACTGGTTCCCTCGATTGCAACCAGCGGGTGTGTTATGGAAATGACAAGGAGGACGAGACATTGCAAGTATGTGCAGGTGGGCTCGGGGGAAGCCCTCGATGGTACTTATATGATAACGTCGCATACAGCAAGTGTTATGTAATTTGCACCACCTGGCAAGGCTTCTCAGAGGGTCCACTGAATGCGTAGAACGTTCCAGTGGTTCGTGGCTTCAGGGACTCTCTGAGCGCGTTCGTTTTGGAAGGAGGAATCAGAGGGGCGGATCGCGGTGACTGGCCGACATTCGCGGCCGACTTACGTTCAAGTTTCGCCAGATAAAAAGCAGACGGGCCCCTGAACGACGTTTCTCGTCGTCCCAACGCGGTCGGACAAGGACCTCTCCTCTTTTAAACTCCAAGTATGTGCTGTAAAATGGTAATTTCTCTGTCCTGTGTTGGACATGTTATGTAATACACACTGTCTCACGTGCCCATGCACGGACCCGCAAGGACCTCGGACGATGCCCCCCGTGGCGAATCCGTAGTCAAGCATGGTTGGTCAGTGCCCGGTACAAAAGAGATGCGCCTGATCGTCGACTCCCAAATTGGTGTTGATCCCCGATATCGCCCCGATTGCTACACGCGACGCCCTACGCCCTGGCCACAAACACACGCAGATCCATTCCCTTCTCGAAATGGGTGTCATAACTGCATGGCGCCTACAAATACACACTCAGCTACACGACCGCACGCGATCAAGAAGGACCGTCCCCCTCACAGATCCAAGGACACCCGCCCATTGCTCGTGTGCACCGTACACGCACTCTCACCCCCCCTCCTCGCACCCTCGTTCCCCGCCCAATACGCCGTCCCCGAAATCGTACTCCGGGACGTCGTCTGGTTCACAACACGCCGCCGACCCGCCCCCGACGGATCCTCCGGATGCGTGTCCCGAACGACGGGACGGCTGTTCGACGTCGACACCTCGAACGTCCCTTCAAACGCAGGATGCATCACCACCGACGCGGGGCTGTTCGAGGTCCGCGCGTCCGACACCAGACGGGCCCTCGATGGGGCGTCTTCGTACTGCAGCTTGATCGCGCCGTTGCTGGAGCGCGCTTTCACGACGTAGTTCCCTCCCGAACCAGACTCGGTGATGAGCGATAACGACGAGGTGATCGGGCTGTGTATGAGGTCAATCGTAGAGCTGAAACACAGGGATCTTGGACCGACCTGTTGCTCGTTCGCATCTCCAGCTTGGTAGCACCTACTCCCGCGCTGAAAAGAGACGCAGTCGCTTGGATGCGCGCGTTGGAAGTACGTAGCGTCAAGGCGTCAGAGGTGTTGAAATGACCAGTGATTGGACCATTGTTCGAAATCAATGACCCTCTCGTCAACGTGATGGACTAGTCGAAACAGATGACGATCAGAGATCGATAACGTGCGATATGTACTCACGTCGGCTTGGATGGGTGCATTGGACGCCTCGAGTTCGATGTTCTCAAACAATAGCGACTGCCACAGATCCCCAATCTCGTGCGCAAAGTTGCTCGTCTGTGTCGTGAATTCCTTGATGCGAAGCGGGGAGCGCTCAGACGTCGCAGCCGGGAACGTGAACACGACTTCAAAGTGTAGTCGATCGCGAGCATCGGTCCATGCTGGCGTGGGCGTCTACGACCGATAGATGTAGTCGGGAATCGTACAGAGCCACGAGAAATACGTACATAAATACCAACACCATTTCTGTTCCCACTTTTCTGCAGTCGACCCACGGTCGCACGTGCAAGCGCCCGCTCGTCGTGGTACGCCACACGCACGTCCACCTTGACGTCCCCCCGTTCATTCGATTGTTTGATCTGTACTTTTCCATTCTGATACGCGCCCCGCGAGATGAGATACAGCTGCTCAGAAGCGATCGGCAGGACGAACGACGTCTCGGCGCTTTGAGAGAAATTGGGCGCCCAGCGAGGACGGGGCTGATAGGACGACCAGTTGAGCGGTCCGATCGATTCGAGGATCCTGCCGTCTTCACCCCTAGGAACGCCATCCTCCCAATGCTTGGACAAAAGTCAGGAAACGCTCTCTGCCGCGACCGAGGAAAGGGCGTACGATGTTGTGATGGTTCGCCATACGCCGGACGACGGTATGTGTGAGACTCAGAAAGGCGAGGTAGATGAGGAACGCGAGGGCAAACGCTTTCCAGAACCGCTTGAGTGGGGATTGAGGAGGAGAGTGGAGAGCGGGCGCAGGGGCAGGGGGCGGCGCGGGGCGGTTGTGGTAGTAGCTGGGGTATTTCGGATATGACGGAGGCGGTGAGGGTGGCAGTAGCGGCGTAGTGTGATATGAGAGGGTGTATGAAGGTGCGCTCGAAGACGACTGTGGATGGACGGGCCCGAGGTTGCCGCTTAATTGTCCTGCAGCGTGGTCCTGCGGCTTTGAATCTTCGACGATGATCATCTGGGGGGCGAAACAAGCTCACAATAGGAGAGAGAGGTGTGGAGTTAAAGAGTTGGGCCTGTCGAGTCATTTGCTACGCCGCCGCAGTTCGGTCTCTACACTACTCTCCTCGCGGGCTTTCAATCGCTCGCCTTTCCCCGGGCCAGTACACTCATTGTCTTTTGCACGCGCGTTCGCGTCACTGGAGGTCCAACCTGTCAAACGCCATCCTTGTCAACAAACATATGTAGGACGCCCATAGGCATTAAATCGAAAGCGGGCTCCCGCCTAATTTTAATGTTACAGTGTGAGGCAAAGACGTCATCTCGAACCCGATCAACACGAACAGTGGGCCGCATCCGACCCTGGGGAGGTGGCCGCATCAAGCATTCAATCCCCGGCGCAGCGCTCGTGACGTTCTTTCCCCAATTGGAGACACATACGTCCTCCACACGAGGCAACAACGATGTGATATGTAGGCTATCTGTATCTGCCAACCTGTTTGCCGGCGCGAGGTAAACGCTCGCTCGTGCGTCGTGCTTGCCACTGGATCAAATGAAAACATATGATCACTGACCAGACTTGGTTGATCGGGCTGGAGGTTTCATACGCGTCCCGATCGATGAGGCGATGAGGCACTGTTTATGAGCTCATAGGGTTGCCACAGGGTCGTAGCCTCACGCAGGGGGATGCTAATCGCTCGGTAAACGGGAATGAAGCCCCTCTCTCTGCGGGGAAAGGATGTGTTTGAGAAGACGTGCCGGTCATGTCCAGCGGGGAATGATGTCCTTTTTGAGATGGGATGGAGGCCCAGCGTTGATGTCACAGGTCCGGGTCGTAAGATGAAGATCAGAATGAAAACACGAGTGGGAGAACGTGAGGTGACCTCACGATGGACGTTGGTGGTGGATTATTCAGGGCCTCCCACAGGTGGGGGGAGATCACCCGAGAGGTACGCAGAGCGGCCCGGGGAAGTAAATGAAACCTCGTGCACGACGGCATGCGGGTGGAGTCTGTGATTCGAGTGAGGCGGTGCGGGGAGAAAATCAGTGGACTGATGGGGAGGATGACGTTTTGCGTAGATATCGATAACAGGACGGACGATAAGGACCGGAAAGACGAGAATTGTTGGAGGGGTCTGCGGGGGAGACCGGAACAGGGCGGGATCTGTGTGGTCTCGTGGGTCGAGCGCAGGTTCGATATTGCGGACGTAGTGGCCGCAAATCGGAGGGGGGCGGAGCATGCTTCTCGAGAGGAGCACGAGCAGAGGTCGGAAATAGCAGGGCTCCGAGGGTGCAAAGATATGAAGTGCCGGCAGGATAGACGGAACAGATAGGAGGTCGACTTCTTTTGCCCAGCTGTTCGGACGGTGACACGCAACTGGCGTCCAGCGTATTGTATGAAAAGAGTGCGCATTCCTTACCGCTGTGTCGCGAACATGGAGTGGGAAGCGGTGACGATAGGGCATGCAGCTACCGAGTGAGGTGCATGAGGGCTCCGGTGCGAGTATGAAAACACGTACGTGGGCACGAGCGTGGTGGGACAGCAGACGCGGTTGCACTCCCCGAATATCGGGCGATGACGATCCGAGTGCTGCGGAAATTGTCCGACAAATCGAGTTTGGGAGGGGGGTGCCAGGAGTCTAGTCCAACGGTCGGTGCGATGGTGGTGGGGTCGAGCCATGCCGGACAAAGGCCGACTGCCGGTGCGGAGATTGAAATGGGTTCGCACGCCGTGGCGGGGAAGAGTGTTCCGGGTGGGTGTCATGGGGCGTCCGATGCGCGGAAGCTGGGGCGAGCTGATACGATCAGCGAGATAGCCCGTGGAGATCCAAGCGAGAGGGTGATGTCAGTGGTGATGGGAATGACGCAGCAACCAAAGCGTCCGAGCGCCGACACGAGGCAGACCCCGGGACGGTGACGACACGGCCCTGGGAAGACACGGGACGCGTGGGACGACGGCGCGGGCTGGGCGGGGACCAAGTGGGCATGCAGGGGCCGCACGGCAGCCATGAGGCGGGTGATGGAGGCGCGGCGGGATGGAGGCAGTGATCGGGGTCCGGGTGCGACTGCGCCGATTGCAGGCTGGGAGCAGGCAATGTTGCCAAATTGGACGAGAACCTGCCAGGCCTCGCCAACGTTGCGTGTCGCGGGGGAGAAACGCCGGCCGAACGTGACGGCCTCCAGCGTTATCAAGCCCGGCCCATCCGCGTCTCAGCCCCATCCCTCCCATGGCGTCCCCCCCCCCGAACGGCGTCCAGTCCAACGCCCAGCTCGCCCACCTCCTCACCGCCAGCTACCGCGAGTCAGAGCTCCTCCGCAAGGACCTCGCCGCGACCCGCAAACGCCTCGAAAAGGCAGAGCGCCTCCTCTCCTCCTACGCCACCCTCGCATCCCCCCAGAACGCCAACAACGGCCATCCCATCCCCGAGGCCGCACAGCGCGCCATCGCCGACTGCGAGGCACGTGCAGATCGCGCAGAACACGCCCGCGACGAGGCCGACGCACGCAGACGCGTCCTCTCCGACAACTGGGAGGAGCTCAACCGCTACCTCCACCTCATCGAGCTCCGCGCAGCCGACGCCAGGGCCGGCTTCGCCCGTCTCGTCGTCGAGGGCGGTGGCCAGCTCGTCCTCACCCCCGTCCCCCTCCCCGGCTACCACCCCCAGCACACCCCCTCCGCACCCAGCCCCGCCATCATGCTCGTCCCCCCAAATCACCGCTCCCATCGCCATTCTGCCTCCCTCAACTCCGCCCACGGCATGCCCCCCTTACCCCCACCCCCCCACCCAGCCTCGCGTGTCAGACCGCGCTCGGGCAGTCTCGAGGAATCCTCCTATCAGCCATCCTCCGGCCAGCCCCCCCCAAAACGCTCTCGCAACGAACGCGACTACGACAGGGTACGTCTTCCGCCTGCTCTTGCACCCGATCTGACATCACTCCCAGTCCCGTGGCCGTCCCCTCGACGTCGATGTCCACCATCGCGCCCATCTCCCCTCCCCCCACCTGGCCCTCCAGCCCACGCTCGCACCCCCACGGCACCCGAATGCCCACCACCGCTCCAGATCGTCCTCCCGCTCCTCCCAGCGCTCCCTCTCGATCGATGAGATGCTCCTCGAAGCATCCACCGACGACCCCCGTCCCCGCGGCGAACCCCAGTCCCCACGCGCTGTCATCGCGCATCACCAACACCCAAATCACGCTCCCACACCCAACAGCCAACGTTCGATCGTCGGACACCTCCCCGGCTCGGCCCCAGGTCCTCTCGAGCAGCCTGGCGAACAGCGAATGTATCAAACCCACATCTTTGCGCCCCCTGTCACTGGCGCACCGATGAAGAAGGGAAAACCTGGTTCCACTGCGGGCATCAGTACGTACTCGGACGCTACTCTTTCGTGTGGCGCTGATATCGCTCTAGTGGCAAACGGATCGGCCGTACTTCCTACCCCACCCATCACGACCGCCGTTGCACCCCCGCCATCCACACCGACAACCGCAGTCCATCCGTCCGTCCCGGCACCACCCCCGACCGCCGTTCCCCACCCTCATACGCCGTATCCACCCACGAACACCCAGGGCCAACGGATCTGTCGCCAGTGTGGCTTGGTTGGCCGATACAAGGACGGCAAATGCGTCGAGAAATGGGGTCCCGGTCCCGAAGGACCCGGCACGGTGTGCGACCGGTGTCGAAAGAAAATGAAGCGGGTCGAGCGACGAGGTACGCTAGAGTCTCAGAACCAATCACAGTCCCACATCGCCCACGGTACGGCAGGCAGCTTGGCACACGCACATTCAATGTCTGCACATGGAAACCGGGTTGCGCGCACTGATACGATGCCCGTGGCCGTAGGCATCGGATCGGGCGGAACGCAGCTCATCCCACATGCAACCCAGATGCCGTCGTTCATTTCCAAGGACAACAGGCGCGATCGAGAACGCATACCAACGTCATCCCTCGCACCCTCCCCTTCCCACCATCCTTCCCGCTCAACCGATTCCCAGCGAGAACCCCCTTCCCCTCCCGCCATCGCCACGTTGCAGACAGACGACGACGAGTCCCATCGGCGCGGAAGCACAGATAGGGGACGAAGACCTATGAGCTCCGGTAAGACTTGTTGATCCCGCCCGCCTCTTTCGAAATTGGCCTTGTGATTGAATTCGTTTCTAGCTGCACCGCCGCTGATCAAACATCTTCCCTCCCCGAGTCACTCGCATTCACACTCAAATTCCCGCCGTGGATCCGACGAGTCGTCAGCGGACGCCGAGGGCGATCCAGATGCGGACGGTGATCCGGATGCGGATGCAGATGCGGACGCGGAGCTCCTTGAGGCTGTTCACGCGGCCGAAAACCGAAGCACGAGCATGAAGGCAGAAGACGTAGAGAACGACGACTAGCTTCGGATAACGACATCTGTCCCCGCTTCAAGAATTCTTGGTTTTAGGGAAATGGGAAGGGAGAGGTCCGGCGGAGATGACAGTTTCAAGCAGAAAAAAAAACGCCTCGTTACATCAAGCACACTCGCATTCGCATTCGCACACACACGCATCCCCTGCCCCTGCCCCCCATCGTCTTGCTGTGAAACCACGTTCATCTCCTCTCGCGCGTCTCTCCGCTGTCCGGAAAACAAAATGGACTCTAGAATGTCTCGTTTATGCGACGCCCTCTCATGATATGGAATTAGCTATGTTGGGATTTGGTTCTTGTCTTACTACGCGCTCGGTCTTTCTTTTTCTCGTTCTCCGTTCCTACACGCGTTCATCCGCCGCCGCAAACATGCCTGGCAATGGCATTGTCATCTCTACCTATTTTTTTTTTCAACCGAGACGGGCACGCCGCGACCGATCTCGCGGTCTCGGGTTCCAAATACAAGGAGCCTATCATCGTACAAAACACGCACGCGAATCCCCACACAAAAAATATATAATGTGTACTACTTTTTTTGTTTTTGTTGTTTCCCATCCGTCGTGCGTGTGTCTGCGTCTGATAAGGTGGTGCTAGTGCGGACACGCGATGCGTATTCCGGACGGAATCCGATCATGCCGGGAACGTGTTTTTTTTTTTTTTGGGTGTGTGGGAGGGGCGTCCCGTTGTCGAGAAGGTACGTGTCCGCTTGATCACGACTACGGTCGGTACGACATGCAAACACCTTGGCTATCGCGTGTGCGCTTGGCGAAGTCTCGGAGATGCGACCATCGGCACCTTGGACTTGGTTCACCCACACGCGTGGGGGACGCATGCGCGACTCTCGAGTATGTCATCGCGACGAGGGGGTTACTTGTGATCCGTATGTACTGGTTGGACGTCGGTGGGTCGTATCGATGGGGCCAATGCGATACCATGTGTGCAGTCCTATGAGCGTCGGGTTGGCGCGAGGCGCGATGCCACAGGTGCGGGTTTCACGAACCCTGGCGGAGGCAAGGTCAAGGTCTAGGAAGGAATAAAGAAGAGGAAGACGTGATCGCTCCCCAGCGAGACGCGGTGCGCATCAACGCTCGCAACGCGCGTCCCCGTCTAACCTGTGTATGAACGTGCCACTGTGCGTCGGGTACGATCGACCGTAGCGTGTGCGTCCATTCGATCACCCTTTCGGAGATCGAGGTGGCTCCAAGTGATTCGTCCGTCGATACATCAGGTAGAGTTGCGGGACTTCAAGGGTTTGGCGATTCTCGGTAGCGTCCTCGTCGCCTTATCTGTTTTTTTTTTTTTGTAAACCGATGCGCACGAGGGTTGGCTCATCGAGCGAAACGACGAGCGCGTGAAAAATGAATGACGTTGCGCGATCCACATTGCATGAAACACTGGACCCAAAGCCAGACAAAAAATAAAATCAAACACAAAAGGCGGTCAACCATAACCCCCTATCACCATCCTTCTCACCACGACATGACGTCGCGCCTGGCGTTTCCAGAGCATATCAGGGCTGCGCTCCAGGTTTGTTTAAAGTGGGATAGGGTGGTGGTCTTCTGGCAAGTTGCGCACGATGGCTGTACTATGGGGATCCGCGCGAGGGTGGGAGTGGGTTGCATATGAGATCAAAACACGCGCTCGGTGAACGGTATGATGATGATGGGGGGCTGCGAGTCGCTAAACTGGAATGAGGCCCGCTCCGCCTCGTCACGTTGTTTTCCAGATTTGAATCAGAGTCGATCGTTCCGATCGTGGACAGCACAGGTAGGGGGCGGAGGCATTCAATGGCGGGATGTATCTCCTCGATGATTTTTTTTGCAATGGTTCCGGACTGGTATCCTCGCGGAGCACCATTGTCAGTCTGTTCTGAGTTGGGTAAACCCCTATTGTCTTGACAGATTAGCTTTCTACCTTGAGTGCGCTGGCTCACCGTGTGCGACGCACTTGGAGTGATCGGTGTCTCTCACTGGGGTCATATACGTCATCGTATTCAGGTATTCGTCATTTCTAGGAAGAACAAGAGATGAGTCCAATAGGCACTACATCAAAGCTACCGGCGAGTCGATCGTGAACCTAACTTTTATTGTTTTTTAAAGTCAGCTAGTTTGTTCAGGGTCGGTGACCGCCGTGTGTGGGGGACTTCGCCGTTGCCAGGTACTCGAGTACCGCTGCGCAGCACGATCAAGCACGCATGTGGATACCGTCAGCGAGCTCTCAAACCCCATCCACGTCTCTTCCGACCGACCTTTGCCCGCAGCTGCTCGTCGCTACCCCTGGTCACGAATGAAGACGTATATGTACGTGCCTTGTACTCACACATGAATAGAACAACGTTGACAAGGGAGTGCTTTGCGCGTTCCTATGACGATCCTGGCTGTCGCCAAACATCGCATCGGAGAACAACCACAAGGAGAATCGGAAGCCCCCGTACATCTTGATTATCGCTTCAGGTCTTGCACGGACGAGAACAAATTGGATGATAGACGATATGGGTTGGGTCCCGAGAGTCCCGGGATAAGGATAAGAAAATTCTGTGCGGACCGTGGTGGCGTTACCGGGGACATACCCTCTCTGACTCCTCGTTGGCGCTGCTAAATCAACGCATGATGTAGATTTGTGCGGTACATTTCATCTCTTGCAGCTTACAGGAGTAGGTGGGTGTTTGTGTCGCACTCCAAGCGTCCAGATAATCTAAGTATCATTGATCAAATACTGTTCAGATATAGACACAGGTTGACCTTGAGGGGTGGCGAACTGCAGGATTCTGTGCTGATGGTGTATAGGTTCAAGTCCAGGAGCTCAGGTCGGAACACACCTTCATGGCATGTCACCCAGTGTTCATCAACTTCTCGCACGTTCACATCGTGCGGACACCGCAAACTGCCGATTCCTTTCACCGCCTTTTCGTTGCTTCTTTGCTTCTGGAAGCATCCTTTTAGGGGCCCGAGAAACATATTTGCAAACCCTCCATCACGCCCTGTTGGTGGGTCAGCCACGCGATCAATCAATCACAGAACAAGGTACTCGCCGTTCGGTGATCGATTGCTGGAATTACAAAGTGGCTCGATCATGTACTTTTTTTGTTCGTACAGCTCTCACGACATGTCGTGTTCTGGTTCGAAGATGCGGCGCGCCTACCTACCTGCATCGCCGCCTTCATTTATACTGTGATCCTTCAGTCCGCCACGGTAGTAGAATGTCGGATCCGTCAACAATGTGGCCTGAGTTGAACAAGGTAGGTAATGTGTGGAGAACCCCAGACCCAAAGACCCGAGCACCCTTTGCGACCGTGTCGAAAGAGAATTTAGCGTGGGCCTTCTCTGTCCTTTTGACGCACGTCGTCTATAAATGCCAGTCGACACGAAACATTGTCTGGTTCTATATCCACATATTCGTTCGATTTTTTTTGGCCGTCCAAGCTTGAACTTTGAGTGCGTACGGCGACTGCGAGACTGAAAGTTCTGCGAGATCCTAAATACTGCAAGACGCCGGGGTAGCTTCAATCATGTATTTGCGGGTTGGATTCTTGGATGCAGAGCCTATTTTGATGGTGCTCGAGAACGAGATGCGAATGGGAGTGCGTAGAGTTACAAACCCACCTGGACACCGGGAGTGTGGGCGACATCTAGCACACTCATGATCCTCCCGTCTGAGGTAGTCGTGATAGGATTGTGCCAACAATTCCCGCCCCCCCTCCTCCCCCCTACCCTGCGAATAACCGGTGTTGGTCCACGGCACTGGGAACCAGGCAGTGGGCTGATCAAATGGTAGTTGGACGGGATTCACTGACCAGGGCGGAGAGGCCACTTCCATTAGGGTCTGAGCGAATCTCAAACTTGGCACAGACACCTTACGCTTACCGGACGCTGTTGATGGTTGAAGAAGATCCGAGTCGAGAGGCGCCTCTGAACTTGTTGGGTACTAAGAAATGGTCAGCTTGAACACACAAACGACGACACGCTTTCGAACGAGTCTCTTGTCAGCGGTACAGTCTGGCCCGGGGGTGCGGTGACTCTGGGTACAATCCAGTTTCGTATATTCCCTGTTGCAAGAACGCGTTCGCTGGTAGCAGAGGTTTCTATAATGGTGGGCCTAATTCACGCCTCGGAAATATCGCGGAGTGACGGAGAATGAAATGCAACTTCAACCCGCAACTTGACCTGATCTTCATGACGGCTTTTCGTTCTCTATATTCACTTGGTCTGATGTGGAGCGCTTTCGATGTGGGCCAACCCATTTGCTCAATGTCACAAGGGAACGACCACGCTTTTTCAACCTGGACCGGCCTTTTTTGCATGGCCATGGTAGTTTGTTCTTGTCCATCCAATCCTATCGTGATGCATATCTTTGGGATTTAGGTACGGCAGCTCTTAGCTCAGCGAGGACGCTTTCGCTCTCGGCTTTACATCTCCTAATTTAATTCTCGAGTGTGACCGAAGCATCCTAGCAAGGGTATGCATCTCATGCTATCTCAGTGTCTGGTGCTAATTACGAGGAAAACAGGATTATACTCGACAAAGTACCCCAACAGTCTAAGGTGTTCCGTAGATGAGCCGATCAAGTCCACGAGTGGTGATCCTTGGGTAGTGTGCTTTTCATCCACTGCTGCAGCGGTCGCCTCTGCCAAGCTTTACCGAGGTGGTGTCATAACGTCGCCGGCTTCACTCGTCGACTGGTGTCTTGCATGCATTGTCGTCTCAGTGCAGCGTATCCATCGTTTCGTGGTTATCCTGTCAACCTTCGTGGAAACGATGGACGACATGCTACTCCTCTGACACGGATGGAACAATGGAACATAGGGTCATGTTTGACATCCACCTCCCGTTCCTTTGATCCATTTGAAGGAACTCTGGGGGTCTATATTCCTCGACCTTCGGACTTTTCCCCAAGATTTGACAATGCCATTGTGCACACCCGCATTCCCTCCCACACCACTTCTTCCTCATGGCTTACCTCAACCACGCCCTGTCTCATTGATAGTTGAAATTCGTCCAGCACCGCGACTGAAGAGTTCCCATACGTCATAGCTCGGTATCTGGCAGAACGAATAGGTCAATCAGCCTGTTGATTCGCAGAAGAGACTCGGGGGTGCATCTCTCATGCGATAAGTTCCGGGAATGGTGTCCGATGCGATGATGTCCTCTCCCTATGGTATCATTACGCGTAATTTCGCGTCAGGCTCGCATCCGGAGCTGAATTTGGTATCTTCATAGGTATAGAGGCAGCCTCGGATGTTCGAGACACAGATGTCTGCGGTACAGTACAACATTGCGCATGCATCATCAAGAAGGCTGTATCATGCGCTTCTCCGGCGTCCCTCTTTCATTCGCTTCACAAGTACATGCGGTCCGAGTCTGCGTGTCAGGTGGCTTGGGATGAACAATACATGGCACGCGTACTCGATTGCGTTCACGGTGGTGATCCGGTGGGTGTTATGGCAGTTGACGCCCCTAGGGAAGGTAGTGTCGAATGTTAAATAGGCCACGTAGAATTTGGGTTTGTGTTGCTGAGAAGGACCGTCATGACCTATCTTTTACGCGAGATGAATGCCCAGGAACTGGTGAGGACATTCGATCGCACTTCTCCCACATCCCGCGGTGATGGTGCAATGCAAAGCAAGGTAGAGAGGGCTAGTAGTGGTTCATTTCGAAGGTGCAGTTGTTGCGGTATTTGAGTATATGTGGTGGAACCTGTGCAACGTTGCCTTTTCCTGGACCCGGAGGGGACAGGTTTCCATACCTATTGCTCTCGATGTGTAAGCCTTATTTCCCACGATGGTAATTACTCTCGTAAAGTATAGTTAGGCTCCCACCTGCCTGTTTGCTGACACCAGCAATAAATTCTATCCCAAATACCCCCTACCGTGGTAGATGTAAATGGTACAGTTAGTGGGCAGGCCTGGCATATGTCTTGGCATGCCCTTGGTGAAACAACCTTTAGCTTGACCCACTTAAAGGTCTCACTTGGGCTGCTTACTAGATGAAAGAGGAGAGGGAATAAGGAGTCTTATTCACTATGGGAGGAGCTCTGAGGGAAAAACTCCAAGAGAACTTGACTGAAGCTCTCTTCTGGTGACTTTGGCCTTTATATACTACTCATAGGGTGTGTGCATGTGTATATCAAATCTACTGATACTGATTGCATATGGGATGATCCTTAGCCCTGGCATCAGAATATTTTTTCACAAAGATAATACTATATAATGTATTACCAAATTTCCAAACCATTATACAATGTAGCATTATGATGCACACATAGATAATGCTATATAATTGATGGGAATGTTTATAGCAATAACCATATTTATCATAATGCCATATTGACATTTTGTAGACAAATATGATTAGAACCATCTGCCATATGTTACAGATGTCTGGAACCCCCTGTCTTTTTCCTCACTTCCATCTTCTCTGCCATCCCAAGTCCTATGAGACATGATCATGGATGATGAAGGGATCTCTTTAGAGATCTGGAATCAGTTCATAGGTGGCAATGTTCTGAACATCACCCTCTAAGGCTGAGTCTCACTGCCTCTTCCTCTATTCTATTTCATTTCATTTCAGACTCATTCCTATTTCTCATCAGTATGATTACAGGTCTTATTGCTTTCATGTCATCATGCTTATGCTGTTACATCAGCATGATTACACCCTTTCTCCCCCACTTATAATCATACTTATTCTATTTAGTTATTCTCACTTACACTCATGGACATTGCCTCCTTGGCTATGCTCTCTTTATGTGTAGCCTTGTAGTTTCCTATATCACATTTCCTTTTATATCTCTTACCAGCCCTAGATGGGCTTCTACCTCTTTATAGTGAGCTTCTCTTGCCCTTGTAACTTTAACCTTGATCTACACAATCAATTGTGTTCATCAATCTTTCCTCACTTCAAGGCTGCCTGCTTTTGGAAGCCTTCCCTGCTTGTGCCTAGATGGGACTCCACCACTGTCTTATTTCCTTATCAACAAGGTTGTTGATACTTGCTCACTTGCATGACTCTGCCAGTGCCTTTGTGGTTGGTAGCTGAAGCCCAGGATCCTTGACTGCAGCTTGTTACAAACGTTGGGGAACCCTACTCTTTTTCCTCTCTCCTGCCCTCTCCCCTGTCCCAAGCACTATGGGACATGATCACCAATGACAAAGGGATCTCCCTGGAGATATGGGACCAGTTCATAGGTGGTGATGTTCCGAGCATCGCCTTCTAATGGTCGTGTCCACCACCCCTTTACTGCCACCTCTTCTGAGTTCTCCCGATTCCATTTCCTTCCGTTACGTTCTCTTCTGATTTCACTGCCTCTTTCTATTTCAATAAAGACAATGCCTCCTTGGCTATGTTCTCATTATACATAGCCTCATATCCCCATTTACAGTTACCTTCCCGTTATATCTATTGCTGGCCCTAAACTCCTAGTTTACCTATTTATACTGGGGCTTCTCCCATGACTTTTTCCCTTAACCTTGATCTACACAATATACCGTGTTCATCAATCTTTCCTCGCTTCAAAGCCCTCTGCTTCTGGAAGCCATCTCACTTGCACTAGACAGGACTGCACCACCGTCTCCCTCTCCCTCTCAGACGAGACTCCACCATCATCTCTTAGTCCCTACACGGTTGTAGAGGACTTGCTCACTCACTGCTCGCACGACTCCGCTAGTGCCCTAGCAGTTGGTAGTTGTTACAGACGTTGGAGACCCCCACCCTTTTTCCTCCCTTCCATCCTCCCCACCATCCCAAGCCTTGTGGGAGATGATCACCAACGATA